>KV751365.1:1984383-2017842 GCA_001698575.1 Mola mola | reverse complement strand
GTGAGCAGTTTCCATCGTCTCACCTTTGACCCCTGCCAGGCTGTGCCGCCCATTAGCAGAGGAAGTCGCATTCCTAGCATCCCTCGCCGGCCGTGTTAGCCACGGGGCTAAAAGCCTTTAAGGACCATTAGGATCGGTCTTTTTATTTCTTGAAGCTCTCCCCGATTACATAAGCCGTCTACTCGAGCAGCTCCTCCTGCAACACCGCAGGCCTCCAGACCCACAAGGCACAAGGTTGTTTCTCTCATCGGGCTGACCTGCTTAGCGCCTGCTTGCGCAGGATCGTACTTTCTGTGAGATCGGCATTGTTAAAGCGCCTGCTTACATAAATATTGGCGACGTGTTTCAGGAGTTCAGGTTTCAGATCAGTAGGAGTTCTGACATGTTGATTGACGGGTCAAAAGAACTTCAATGATGGCAACTATTTCCGAAGTTACAGCCTGATAAGATTCAGTTGATTAGGGAGGTCGCAGAAGTGTTTTTAGGTTTTGGAATCTTCATGCGTGCACTTCCTGATGCTTTTTTGTTTTTGTTTTGTTTGTTTGTGTGTTGCAGGTGAGAAGCCCTACAGGTGTTCTTGGGAAGGCTGCGAGTGGCGCTTCGCACGAAGCGATGAGCTCACCAGACACTTCAGGAAGCACACCGGAGCGAAGCCATTCAAATGCAGCCACTGCGACAGGTGAGAGCGACGGAAAGGCCAGTACGCGTTCACGATCGGTTTACCTTCTAGCTCTGGTGTAGTGACGTGAATTATTTGATTTCGTGCTTACTTCAGACAATTAACTTCCAAACGCCAGAGTAGAGCTTTTAATCCCCTTCCCTTTATCTCGGCGCTGAGCTGTCCTCCGCTAACAAAGACCACCACTTATGTATGCAAATAAGTTTGGCGGAACGGCTCGCCAGGTGGAGGGACGCACGCGGGTCAAGGACGGGCTGACGGAACGGGGTTAATGGGTTGGATGAAAGGAGGTTTTAGCGAGCGGTTAAATGGGGATGGTTGTTGAGCGGCAGCCAGAGGGTGACGTGATGGGAGAAGCAGAAAAGGAAGCAAACGGCACGAGTCGGACACCAGATGTTTCTGACGACTATTAATCACCTAGCTGTGCACAAAGGACCCGCAGTGTGTTGACTAATTGGAGTGATTACTTACTGATGCTGGCATTGGCCCTTCAGAGGTACATTGCTGACTTCAATACTCTCACTGTTTTTGAACAAAAAACCCCCATAAATGATGATTTTGGTAATGTGTCCTCGGTTGATTATCTGTGAACCTTATTGTTTCAGTGCACTGATGTGATACCCAGATAAGACAAAGATAGTTCTTGGTAAACCAGAAGAGTCTCTGTAGGCGTCGAGAGCTAACCGTGGCAGAAAACTCCACCCCTGCCGTGTCACCTCACGTTGCAGACGTTGGGGCAAAGACGTCGGCGGACGACTGGTGCACACGCTCAGTGCCTGCGTGGGAGTCCGTGCACATCAGTCGATAAGAGAAACTGGAAGACGTTGATATGATAGATAAAAACTGTAATACAAAAAGTGTCTTTTCGGCAAAACAAGAGACGCTGATTTATGTTCCCGACGTTCCCGAGTATGAACATTTAATTTCTGCCAGCAAAGATCGCCTTAAACATTAAAGTGCTGATAACTTCAACCACTGTGGCTTATGGACCACAGGAGTCCGAGGCGTCGTGGGGAAACTTTATGGAAACACCTCGGTTCTTGCATCTAAATCTTCTCTCTGTGTTCCCCTCGCAGGTGTTTCTCACGTTCTGACCACCTGGCGCTGCACATGAAGAGGCACATCTAAGATGGCCTCTGAGTTGAGAGCCCTGTGGGATGATTCTGGTTGATTGTCCTGACCTGTAGGGGATCGGCGAGGCCGGTGTGTCCTGGGAGCGTTAACAGGAGCACCGCTGTGTTCCAGTCAGAGGAAGAGGATGAAGCAAACGCAGGCTATTATTTGCACCATACTTAGTGCCTCCAACACCTCACTGTGGAGATTTCTCTTGAAAGGCTTTTACAGAGGAGCGGGAGGGCGGGGAGAGACTCGAAGGAGTTTTCGGAGACTGGAAAAGATCTGGGCCGGAGAAGACGGGAAGAGACTCTTCTGTATGGTGTTCGATGCTTTTTTTTTGTTTCCTGGAGGATTATGGGACTCCAGCAGGGGTGCCCTTCCTCCAATGACAGTGTGTTTGCCTGTGCGCATGGGGACTGTGAGTGCCTGCGACTGGATGCCTGTGCTGGCTTTACGGAGCGGATGGAGCTTGCATTGTAGAACTGCGAGTGAATGACACGGAGGGGGCTGACATCATGCGAGGGAAGTTTTCCGGGGGGTGGGGTGGGATCGGGGGGTGTTTGTGGTCCCACTGAGCGTGAATGCAAGGGTTCTGTCTGTACTGTCGAAGTCTGTTGACTGTGGAGGGGTGTATGGGGTCGGTTGACGGAGTTGAGCGCGCCCCCTTTCTGCCCGGAGGTGGAACTACAGCTCCCTATTCAAACACGGGAGGTCGTTTTGTTTAGTGCAGCTATTAAATGTGCAATGTATTATGTAGCCTGTCTCAAAACATACACGCTATAAAGCTCATTTTGTTGTCCGTTGTGTAAGCTCTGTATCTGAAAAGAAAAAAAAACAAACAAAAAAAAAAACAACGGTTGTACACAAACAGTTATTGCCATTATAACAGAAGTTGCATGGGATAAGGGGATGTGTTGCTCACCTGTTTGCTTATAGGACAACAAAATTCCATTTGAGAGCAGCTACCTTCATATAACTCAGTATCATGGTATAGTACAAAACACATAAGGCAGTCGTTTCTTTTTTTTTACTTTCCTTGGTGAGTTGGTGATACCACTATTGCTTGGCAACTGTCTGGATCGTGGGAATTTGGTTCCTTTTTCTTCACTTTTGCTCTTCTCTTTTGTTCTATCTGTAAATGCACTGTAGACCTTACTGATGCCTTATGTAAGTGGCCTTGTCCTGTTAAATAGATCTCTCTCTCTCTCTCTCTCTCTCTCTCTCTCTCTCTCTCTCTCTCTCTCTCTCTCTCTCTCTCACACACACAAAATGGGGTTGCAAATGCACTAGTGCGTTGTTGAATTGCTTTATAAAAAGGCCCTGATCCACACATTCACAACTTTTTGCTCTTTTGTCTCGCGACAGACGCCTCTAAACTCCTGAATAATAAAAAAAAAACAAAAAAAAAACCTGAGAAATTCTATACGTATCAGTTTCATAATGACATCTCTGTGCATTATTTGTTGTTATATAACTATATCAAAGGTAAACCATATTCCCAAAATGACCCATGATCTGAGAATTGTGGAGCACTTGGAAAAGCAATTCAGTTCTGTAAAGGCTTACTACTATGTAGTATAAGGCGTTGTGGATGCACTTCAGATGGACTGTAACTCAAAGGTACAGAGTCTTGGAAGTATGTTCTCATGAAACGTGGCCTGCTCAGCCGCATAAGTTTGGACAAATTGGGATTTGCCAGCAAAGTTCACAATTCACAATGCGCTGCGTGGGCTGACAGGCCTTAAAGAAAAGGCCTGCGTCCTCTTAAGAATAATGACGGCATTCTCAATCATGAGCCTGTTTTGATGTTGTATGTTTTGTTAAGTCTCGCCTCCAGGCTGAGTCAGTATCTTTCCTCAGTCCTGGTTTAGACAGCCCCGTGATCTGACCATACGGTACCTAAAACCGGTCCGACCAGTTCAGCTGAGCCGTGCTGCAGGTCTGGAGGTTTCTGTCTGCGTCTGCAGGTGAACTGACATGAGACCAGGACCAGACGTGTCCGTACCAACGTCACCGCATATGCATGTTTTAACTTCAGTTACTCGACATGACTTCAGCGCATCACTGTGGGTTGATAAGAAGTCGCTGATCTCTTTGGGTTCATTGGAATCCTTTTGGTTTCACAGCTGAAAAGAGCTCACTTTAGTGTTCTAGAAAAGCCAGTGTTTTATTTGACAATGTGTTCTGTTTTTAAAAAGAGTAAGAAATATGGTAGTGTTGATAAAGATCTCCTTTAATGGTTAATGATGACGTCAGTGTTCACAAGCTTTGTCAAAGTCTGTCACTCGGTAGTCAACCTCCCAGGCGGCGTTATTGTAAGCCGACAACTTGTGAACCCGGTGAACTTTAAAGGAAGTTCGTAGGCCGAGAAATGTCAAAAATGCAAAGATATGTACATTGTAAACTAAGAGAATTTTGTAAGGAAACTTCTATTTTGAAAGGGTATGGGACCAAAAACAAGTGCGGTGTGTTTCTAGAGATGAACCAATGAAGACATGAGGCTGAGGAATTATTGTAAAATAGTAAAGTAGACACTCCATTCTCCTTCCTTTGCTTCTGTAACACTTTTTGTTTTGTTGTTTCATGGAGAAAGGAAGAGCAAACGTACGTTTTAAAAAGGCATCAACTGCATATACACCTGTGGCCTCTCATCTGTCAAGGAACAAAACAAAACAAAACAAACAACAACAAAAAAACCCCACTTTTCAGACATGAATTGTTCTGGACACTTGAATTGTCATGATTTTGCATCCTGATGCCCGTTAAATATTAGGTTTTTTTTTATTTGCCATGTGATTTCTTTCTGTCAACTTTTCAAAGACCTACGAAGACACCCTATCTTTACCTAGAGAATCTTTATTGGACAAACGTGGAGATAAAAATATGACGCTCTATTTTTGTTTGTTTTATGGCATAATAAGATTTTTTCATTTGAAATTGTTTTGTAAAATAGTTTCTGTATGAATGTATTTTTTATTGGAAAATCGATAAAAAGAATTTATTGGATCTACATGTGGCTCTTGGTTTTTTGGGTTTTTTTTATCCCCCCCCACTTCTCTCCCATAATGCACTAGACCAGGAAGTGTCTCTGTGTTTCTGGCGTATTCTGTGGATTCCCAAAGGAGAAATTACGGTTGAGGTTAGCGGTCAGGGTCGGCGACAGAACTGCACCATAGTGGCAGAGATTCAATGACCCAAACCGGAGTTAACGATGGGAACACCGCAACTTCAGAATTCCAGAAGGGCCAGAAACAGATCGTGCAGACAATCGCAGACTAGCCAAATTTAATTGACTGAGAAAACAAAGTGTCACAGTTCAAGTATCTTCCCTTACAGACGTTATTGGTGACGGTAATCGATCCTGAGCCTTCACATTTATCATAATACACCTGTTTGAAAACATCACAAATGCAACATCTAGACTTCTCTCCCATAATGCACTAGACCAGGAAGTGTCTCTGTGTTTCTGGCGTATTCTGTGGATTCCCAAAGGAGAAATTACGGTTGAGGTTAGCGGTCAGGGTCGGCGACAGAACTGCACCATAGTGGCAGAGATTCAATGACCCAAACCGGAGTTAACGATGGGAACACCGCAACTTCAGAATTCCAGAAGGGCCAGAAACAGATCGTGCAGACAATCGCAGACTAGCCAAATTTAATTGACTGAGAAAACAAAGTGTCACAGTTCAAGTATCTTCCCTTACAGACGTTATTGGTGACGGTAATCGATCCTGAGCCTTCACATTTATCATAATACACCTGTTTGAAAACATCACAAATGCAACATCTAGAAATGTATGTAATTATTTTCATAGATTTTTGTAAGCATATGATCATTTTCAATCTGATGCCAGTAAAAGGTTTCAACGAGAAGTGCGATAACACCTGTGGGGAACAAGCTGCAGGCGAACGGGGTCATGGTAGCAAGTGACATGTATCATGAAACATGTGACTGTGTAATTAGGTGTGGGAACGCTTGGTAAAACCGTTGGGTAAACAGTTTGTTTGCAAATGATGTCATTCTCCTTTTTATTTACTTTTAACACAGCGGCTCAACTTTCTGTGGTATTTGCGGTTGTAATTAGAGCAAAGACACTTTATCACGATGTCACAGAGTTGCCAGATGTCAGTATTTCACTGGATGCTGCTGATATGAATGATGGTCAAAGCTGTGAAAAAAAAGAAGCCCAGAGTTGTAATCAACTGGATTTATCCTTTAAACACAGTCGTCTCACGAAGAAAAGAACCGCACACAGGAAGAGATGCAAGAAAATCGGTCAAGAATGAAAATATCCTCACAGTTATATCCATGAACGGGGTGTTGGGAAAGTTGCAAAGCTTCCCCCGAGGTCGTCATAAGAACAGTCATGTGAGCTGGTTGGTGGGATGTGCATCGCGAGAACAATCTCTTCCTCTTACTCCAGCAAAGAGCGCTGAGTTTTCATCTCACTCTCCAAGAAATTTATGCAAATCAAGTTGTGCCAAAAACAAATCCCTGATAAGAGCTCTGCACACTACACAGACAAATAGCCTCTTCATCTCCGACTGCAAGCACAAAGTGCCTCAGCTTTAGTGCTGCTCCACCGAGCCTGCCACGCTCCACGCCCCAAAGCCCCTGAATAATTGAAGCGGTCTCAAGATTTCTTTTTTTTTTTTTTTTTCCCTTTTTCTTTTTCAAAAATATATTTATTGGTCTTTTAATTCAAATTGCCAGAACTAAAAACTGTGCAATATAATAGAATAAACATGGTATAAAGAAGGAAATGAAATGACTAAGGCTGAAGAAAAGAAAAAAAAAAAAACCCCACAAGATTAAATAGAGAACAGTCATATTTCTTCAATCTACTTGCGGAAAGAAATCCTCTCATTTCCAGTGTAAACTTAATGGTGACAAGAAATGGTCGAGCGATGAATGCACTTGCTCCGAAAACCAACGTTTTTATGCCGTCTTTCGAAGGATCCCATTTGGCCCAGAATAAATTAGGGGAGTTTTAAAGTTTAAAAAGTGTCGGGCAACTGGGGACAATCTCGATCTGCGCCGCAGCACTGTCATTTATTTTGTGAACACAAGAACATTTATATTAATTAAATATTTATGACTCTGACTCAAACTGCATTTTCTTTTTTTTTCTGGAAAGCTATTAGGTTTGCCACAGTGTGCACAGTTAGGGCAGAGATGTTGCTCTGCTATGGACAATTTAGTGGAAAATAAAAATCATATTGTATTGTTATCTTCAGGAAGCATCAGACTAGTTGCAGTCACAAAGTCTCCAAAGAAAAGCCCAGGTAGAGATGCAAAAGTCTGCTTCGGATGACTCGAAGAGTGGTTGGAGTGCGACATAGATTCCAGAGCGAGAAACTACCAAGATCCGGGTTGAGTGGAGAGTCACGCACATAACTTTTACCCAGGACACCACAGCTTGTGTCTCATTTAAAACCAAGCATCATCAGCCTTTTTTCCAAAAATAACCACACTGACACATGAGGGACGATGTTGGGATAAAAGCAGGGACACACTAACAACTTTCGACAACAGTGGACCATCCGGGAACGTCTGAGAGCATCTGTCGCCTTGGTCTTTGTGGTGTGGCCCCCACTGACGGCATTGTTTTTCCTTTTCAATGTTTTATTCAGCCGATCTAATGTCAGCTTATCATCAACGTCTCCCTCTCATTGGCTGTCGCGGTGCTGTGTTGCTGTACAATCCATGATTTCACCCATTTAGTGCGGTTTCTCTTCCCTCTCCCTGTCGACTTTCATCTTCTTATCAGCAAGATTAAGGGAGCAGGCAAAGGTAATAAGTAGTTTTGTTTACAGCTTTTATCTCCATAGATACATCCTGCACAGGCGCACAACGTATGTACTAGTTGGCTGCCAGTGTCCTTGCAGTGTTTTCTCATGGAACGAGGCCCGGAGATGCATAAAAGAACCCCTTGGCACATCAGCACTGACGCCCAAGGCCACAGTGTGTGTCAGGGAGCCCCTGCTTGGACGGCAATACACAAATGGTATCGTAAAATGCCTGGATAAGATGCTAAGGGGGCATGACAAAACGTTGGTATGAGATGATCTAGGATAACAACTGGTTGGACGCGGGTTGAAGTGCATGTTTTGCACCAATCTACAAATATCTATGTATCACATTTTATTGTCTGTTGTCAAGAATTAGTTCTTCAAATCCCCAAATGTGCTCAACAGTGATAAATAGGAAATGTGAAACAACATTTAAGATGATATAGGTTGCAACATCTTGATCGATTGTGGTCCAGTGAAAAGAAAGGACAGGACATGATCTCCTGGAATTTGGATGCTGGTGCTGGAGCCAACAGGTGGATGATGGAGTAATCCTGTAACTATCTGACAATCTCGAGGTGAGGGCTGCTGGTGGGATGTGTGATAATATGTCTGAATTACACAATTGGAAAGATTTCTGAGGAGCATTGTGGAAATTGGTCCAAATCTGAATTTGGTGAAAAGGTCACTCACTGCCAATATTTCATCAATAGAACAGATATAAATATACAATAATATTATTATAAGTCTTGAGAATAACTCAAGTTATTGACTTTTGGGGTCAAAACCTTTTAAAATGATGATATAAGTCCAAACGTTTCCATGCAGCCTCACTTGAGTCAGCCTTTAAAATGCACCATGACTAAGTTTACTTTCTTTTTAAAAACCAAACTCTCACATTTCCAAAACAATGCGGCTAACATGAATTTGGTCCTGGCCGACCTGACTGGCCACAGTGTCCTGTTAGTCCAGCTCCCACAGCGAGCCCAGTACCTCTACTAGACCAAATTTAGGGACAATTCAAGAAGTTTCTAGGTTGAATCATCACTTTGTGCTCTCAGAGTCTCCACACGTTAAGCCTACGGTACCTGCTGGGAGTTCTTCTGACAAGCATGGTTAAATTCTATTTTACAGCACCTGGATTATGTGCAGCTGCTCCAGTGGGACTCAAACCCCCAAAACTAATGCGGGGTTATCGCTCTGCTCTTCTCTTTTGAATCTCTGCTCTGGTTGAAGCGTCAGCGCAGAGCATGCAGAGCATGTATTCATATCCAGAGTGAAATAAATGAGGACATTCAAGGTCGACCAGGAGAACGAGATCCACCCCAGAATCAGGTTTCACCATATGCGCATATGTACACATGTGCACATACACCTCCCCCTCCTCAGAGCTCATCTGGCCTGTGGCCCTGGAGGGTGGGGAGGGGTTGCCTGTTAAACCAGAGGGAAAGTGGAGGTCGGCGACCCCACACGGGGACGGTAGTCCGTCCGTCCTTGTCACCTGGGAACCTTCTGGCTGATTTTCATTCATATCCAACCACAAAGAGCCCAGTCCGAGTGCTGCGAATTTTACAGATTCACCAATACCCCATAATGGACATTTTGTTGATCTCCACGCTCCTTTAACATGGAGGCAATTAGCTGATGTTCTGCCCTGTGGCTCCCCATGAACGCAACAATTTTAAGGACTAAATACAACAATGGATTTGTTGTTTTGCTTCAGTTTGCATAGATGTGAGACGCTGCTATGATATCTGTTGTTATCTCCAGTGCAATCGATCTCATTCCAGTTTCCGATGTCCCGTTCTGCTCAAATAATCAAAAAAAACATGCTTTTTCTTTTTTCTTTGTTACTGATTACTGATTCAAATTTCAAGAGGCAGATAAATGTCGATAAAGTGTAACATTGCCGAAGTTATGTGAGGAAGCGATGATATTACATCAACGTTTACAACATAAAGGGGGTTATGTTTTTACCCACATTAATTCATTTGTTAATTTGTTTAGAGGGTAAGTGAACAGCTATGGACAAATTTGGATGAATTTAATAGAATTGGTCAAAAATAGCGAAAGGGAAAAACTGATTCGATTTTGGTGGTGATTTGGATCAATGTCTGAATCCAGGACACGGAGGTCGTGAGCTCTCTGAGGGGTCTCTATTCTTGAATTTGGAATACACAGTAAGATTCACAGAAAGCATCTATGCTGGTGTTCTATAGCAACAAGAACCTGCTAGCAAACATGCTACCAGGACAATGATAGATTATTTGACAGTGTTGTACAGGAGAGGAACAAGATCTGTTTTTCAAAACACTTTCAAAAATTGTAAACAAATTAAAGGAAAAAATATAGATATACATATTTACAAAGTTCTTTCACATTTGCAGGATTCATTTGGTGCTTAAATGCAGGGAACCGTATCATCACTGGTTCTATTCGGCCAAATTAATTCTGTGTAGACAGAAATGAATGGCTGATACCAGTAAATATTGTTGTGTTTGTTGGACCATATAAATGATAAAATTGTTTTAAAACTTAATTCATTTCAGAACAATAACGTAGCTTCAGGCAATAAATAGTGAATATTTATATTCTACCCACTGTATTTTACTTGCTACTCCAGGTATTGGCATGAATACCAAAAATGTAGTATTGGTTGCACTCCAGCATTTTAGGGCTTATTTTTTTATGACACGTAGTAGTTGTGGTGAAGGTTAGATAACTCATTGTTCAAAGTGCATGTGAATTTTTATCAACAGTTTTACAAGATACTCTTATCAAGGCTTATCATGTGTGTGTGTTTTATTATGTTCCTTGTTTAATTTTATGCTTCTGCAAGTATATAGACAAAGGTTTTCCTTTTGATCGCCGGTGAAAGACCTTTGGGATGCTTCCATCCTGGTTTTCCAGAGTTTTCTCTTCACTTGGGACCTTTATAAATTTTCCCTTTTGTTTTTAAAAAATGTTTGAAATCAATTTGGGAGTGATGGTTATGGATATGTAGGGGAAAAAAGGAAAACTTTAGTGTCAGGTGTCAAATTTAGATGGAATCCATACTCAAAAGTCCCCAGTATCTCTTCGTCATGGAGTCTGTTTTCAGAAAAATAATCTATATCAGTTAAATTGTGGAATAAAATCCTTCCAAAGTAACATTTGGGTTTAATGTTCCTTCCATATGTTGCACTGGATAGACTCTCCAGTCAGTATGCACACAGACAGTGATGAAGAGGTCTGGAGGGTTTAGGGGTCTGGGGCTCTGTCCAGAGCCTGGGTTCGGTGCCTGATGGATGGGCATTCCTCAGCCTTCCTCTCCCCCTGCACTCCCACTCATCCTCCCTCACCCCCACACCTCTCCTCCCCGAGGTGATGAACAAGCTCATTACTATGGCGTACCGATAAAAGGAGGCCATTATCTTCTCACAGTGCACTTTGAACTCTCACAAAAGAATCTGCCCCTCCCTGTCTCAAGCTCCGGGTTATGTAATGCTGTCATAGGTGGCTCACTGCCAATGTTTGCAGAGCAGCCCTGAGCTGGGATCTTCTCCAAGGTACTGTCCTGGCCGCATACGCGGAATTCTCGCTTTCCGCTGAACCACGTCTATCTCTATTGCTATCCTGCCATGGTGTTTCTGT
This sequence comes from Mola mola, assembly GCA_001698575.1. Taxonomy (NCBI): domain Eukaryota; kingdom Metazoa; phylum Chordata; class Actinopteri; order Tetraodontiformes; family Molidae; genus Mola; species Mola mola. The sequence continues at coordinate 2,006,621 of KV751365.1, read as the reverse complement.
CAACAGATTTGAGGGCTGTCGCTGACGGCATTCAGAAGGATGAGGGGCATTACATACTGTGGGCACAACCACGGATATTATTGGGAGAGGCCTTCATGGCTAATTCAGTCAGTTTTATAGCTATATTTAGAGGTCTCACAGGTGTATCGCATGAAACCTTCAGAAATGACAGCTCATTTTTAGATGCTCAAAAATAAAAGGACAAACTAACATAATTAGAAATATAAGGATTATTTTAAATACGTTGATAAAAATTCTTTGCAGTCCGTGACTGCCTGAAGTCACGGGAGTCCAGGCCTCCAGTGAAACAACTTCAGCAGCCGCTCGTTTATGGGTTTTTCTGCCTTCATTTTTTGTTCAGTAACCAAAACGCTGTTGTGTTGGGTTGACATCATGTCCCATTTCTGTGCCTTACGTAGTACCTGGGTTGCTTTCGCATTACATTTTGGGTTATTATCCATCTGCACTCTGAAGCACCATCCAATCTTTTTTTCAGCATTTGGCTGAATTTGAGCAGAAAGTATAGCCCTATACACCTCAGAATTCATCCTGATACTTCCATCAGCAGTCACATCATCAATAAACAGCAGTGATGCAGCCATACATGCCCATTCCATGAAACTTTTACACCTCAGATCATAAGCTGTTGCTTTTCTTCTCCAGAATTTTCTCTTCCCATTTTCTGATACAAGTTCATCCTGGATTGATCAGTCAAAGGATTCATATTCCAGATCTGCGCAGGCTTGTCCATTTTTTTTTTTTTTTTTTTTAGCAAATTAAATCTGCTCTGCTAATCTGCTAATTCTTTCAGAATAGAGCGTTGAACTGAAAATAGTGACTCTCTGCTGTGTATATACTGTATTATTTTGGCACCAAAGACCATTTTCCTGAAGCCAGAGCAGTTGCCTTGGCTTTATTTGGCAGCAGGGTGCTGTAGTGTCCTCAAGGAAACCCTGAGGGTCTTTGAGCAAGACAAAGAATTCATTTTGAAGCTTCAAGTTTCAAGCCATGCGTTAATTTAAAAATAAAATTTTTGTAACTGAAGTTTTTTTTTTCCCTGTTGCTTTAATTTAGGAGGGTTACAACTTGTGGTTGTCTTCTCAGAATTGAGAAAACTGACAATAAATCCTGGAGCTCTTCACTCAGACAAAAGGCAGCAAGACAAAAGCGCTGTCACTTCTGCCGCTAGCATGGTTAACAATTTCATAACATAAAAAGCAGCCTTAGTTTTAGGCATCAAAAATCAATTCATGCATTGAGAGCTCTGGCCTCTGTTGCCTTAACTGTGTTTGAAGTTAGGTGCTAATATTCAGGGTCTTGTGAAAAGTGTAGATTGTCAGCTATAAATTTGAATAAAACCTGCAGAGCCATTTCAGTTCATTCTCACTCCTTGTGTGAACCGGAGGTGTTGCTCGCCGTCCTAAAGCTCTTATTTCTGCCAAAGACAGTTCAGGAACCAGGACAGACCAATTCCTTCCTGTATCTGTGTCACATGGGTTTCATCAGTGAACCACCCCTTTCGGAAACTTACGACAGGTTTGAATCCAAAGATTTGTATTGGAGAAATGAACGGGAAGATTCTTTCTTCTTCTTAAAGCTGGTTTAGGTTGTAAATCTGCTTTACTATGTACTACTACTACTACTGCTATTATTACATAACCTACACAATCTACACACATGCGATATATGCCATCATGAGTACATGGCAGGCTACTGTATGTGGCACTGCGAGGGTAGGTTGTGTTGCAGCACCTATTGTCTTGAGCCAATGCGCAAGTATAAATCCAGCCTTACTCACCAAAATAAGCTTCTTTTTTTTTTTCCACAAACCCCATCTTCTGACCACTCTGACGCTGATATGGAAATTTTCAGACAAATAAGAGAAAATGAACTTTTCTGCCTCTGCAACACACTTTCGCCAGATCTGGACATTTATAGTGAGTGTATAAAGCTATAAGATTAAAACAAGCAGCAAAACGACTTTCGAGCTTTCAGTTTGAACTACACAACCAGCTGGCGGTGATGGTGGCGGGGGGGGTCACAGACTGCATGATCCTTTACCATGAGAAACCCTCGACAAGACGGGTCTTCAGATCCACATTTGGTCATAAAAACACAGGCATATACAGAGGAAGTGATGAGGGACAGGCCAACGATTCCACATGCAATAACAGGCACGACTCTTTGTCCTGAAACACGGGAGAAGAAACAGACATGTCGTGCTTGTTTCAGCTAAAGAAGGAAGCAGGACCAACTTTAACCAACTAAGATGAAAATAAAAATGCACCAGGCTCTGCAGAGAAGCAGCAGCTGTTATTTGTCATGAAGACCCATGAAGATGATGATGATGATGATGATGGAACATTCTCAACGTGTCCATCTGCTGCACATAGAGCATTAAGTGTGAACTATTGATTGGACGCTGATCAGAGCGATTTGATGACAACAATGAAGATGGAGAACGGGGACGACTGTAACGGATTAAGTGCTGTTTAAGTGTTATTGTGGGTTTGAACAACAAACAAAGAATTTAACTTTCGTTATCAGTTCGTTCACCCATTAACTTTTACTAGACACAGTAAAAGTCAGAGTAAGACCGCAAGGAACACTTTACTTCCATTCGGCCACATGTGACTCCCATAATTCTTTAGCTGTGGGGTTTAACGTGTTACATTATTCCAGTTTTCCCTGAAACAATTTTTATAAATGCATCATCACAATCACATTATTACACAGTCATAGAATAAAGTATATATGATCAGTATAATTCCTCACCAATAAATACAGACATGAAATAACAAAAAAAGTAAAGTGAAGTCATCCTGCAGGTGGAAATGTGTGTTGTTCATGTGCAGCTGTTTGTTGAACAGTTAACAGAGAGAAAACACTGCTGCTCGGCGCTGATAACTGGGTGCCTTTGTTAGCATTAGCGCAATCACCGCGCGCAGACACAAACTCCATCCAAAGTCCGTCCAGCTGTTAAAAGCTAACCGAGAGCCGATCACAAACAGACGAGGTGTCACATGACGCGACACAGGAAACGGTGTCTCGCTCCTCTTAAAACGCATGTCCTCACTCCCTGTCTTCCTTACGTTTCTCCATGTGACCCCAAGTAACCTTGGAAAAGACACAAGGGAGGCAAGCATGAATACGGTGACGAGGGCATAACGGCTACATGCAGCCTGAGAGGCCTAACTGACGGGTAAAAACCACCCTGGAGCTCCCTCACTGCTGCTCATGAGGTAAATAATGCATCAATATTTAAAGGCAACACAGACAAATTTATGCCTTTTCATCAAACCATCAGTGAGTGAGTGGCTCCACCTATAAATGTAAAAATTCGGAGAAGAACGGAGCCCTACACAAGCGCCTGCTCCACTCGCAGCTCAGGTGAGAGTCGCTGCGCGTTTGAAAGTAGAAAAATTGAAAAACACGACACTCCGGTGAGTCTTCATCAAGGTCAGAACAACTTTTTCTCTCGTCTTTCACAAAAAAAAAAGAAAAGAAATCCATAAGCGCACCCCAAACCAGCCGACACACATGCAACACACAGACAGGAGGAAGTCGGTGGCGCAGCACTCACACCTCTTCCCCTGAAGCCCCGTTTGAATTCACCTATCACCATGACAACTACTCTCTCTCTACCGGCTGTGCCCGTGGGAGGTTTTCGCCCAGCCTTTTCTAATTTCACACTGTGTGGATATCTCCATTCAGTAATTACAATCCCATCCATTCTCATTTTCCCTGTCCAGACAATGTGCCCTGGATACACACACGCACAAAAATATCTCTCGCCACGTATGCACTCGCCCACCTCACGCCACCACACACACCGGTACAGACCGCCTGTGTACTCCTGCGTGTGAGAAAGAGATAGAGGAGGAGAGAGAGAGAGAGAGAGAGAGAGAGAGAGAGAGAGAGAGAGAGAGAGAGAGACAGATGGGAACTGTTACACTGTCACAAATGGAGAGAGAGAGACGAGAGAGAGAGACAGAGAGAGACAGATGTGAACTGTCACGACTCCCAATTCACCAACGAGCGCAATCACACGCAAGCACGCCGCTCTCGAAATCCAATTACAAGCCAACCTTCGGCCTGTAAAGTTGGGCACGCTGTTAAAAAGTTAATAATTGCAGAATAATAGCAAATCAAATCAATGGGATTCGTCCCGTACGTAAGTAACGTCAGATAAGCGGTATCGGTAGAGGGCTGGAAATAAGTCAGGGCACCGAGGATACGTGATTTTCTGATAAAGCACATGCATATGTTGAATTAGAACGTCCGACTGAGATGCACCCAGTAAAAGGTGTTAAAACTAGATTTAGACCAGAAGTTTTAATGCAGTCAATAATGCTCTCCTAAAGCTCAGTGCACAACTACTACACTTCCAATTGTCAAAAAAAGGACCACTTTCCAACTAAATGACAGAAAACTAAATATTGGCCCATTTTAGACAGCAGCTGGATTTCAACACATTCGACAGATGACTTTTCATTTTAGAGAGCATTTTGTGCCACTGCATCAGAGGTAATAGTAGCTAGTTGTGGCAGTCATAGCTGTGGCAGACGCCGTGCAGTAGACCAAGTGTTAGTGAGTTACAGACATTAACTAGCTCTTGTAAATATTAGCTAGTAGTTGTAGACATCACATGCCTGTGACAGCCATTAGCTAACTGTGGCAGACGTCAGCTAACTGTGGCAGATAAAACCTAACTGTGGCATACATTATGTATCAGTCACAAACATTAGCTATGTGTGATAGTCATTAGCCAGGTGTGGCAGATAGTAGCTTGTAGTGAACTTTTCTGTGTGAACATTTTCAAGAGTACATAGCCACTGAAATAATGCATTATTATTTGTCATCTTTATTTACGCAAATTCTTAGAATTCCGCTTCTGGTTTGCTACTCGTATTGCCTCTGGTATTTTGCTTCAGGTGACAAATCACAAAAATACTTGTCGCTTGAACTATAACTAGAATTAGACTTATTTCAGGCACCCAGAGTTCCAATAACCAAAGTGCCATTCTGAAGGGCAACACGCTGAGCGAGCGTGTGATGTCAAAACACCGACTGTGATGCAAGTCTAAACACCGGGGAGGTTTGACGGTAAGCTGACACCCGTCGCACTGTTGGGAGACTCTGTTGCCCTCCTCTCAGCGTCAACACGTTTCCTCACATCCCAGCCGCTTGCACGCCTGCCGTGTGACGGCCTGCTGACGTCACGCAGCACGAGCAAGGGTCAGATGACGCGATGCTCTGCAACACAGATCTTGACCGTGAGGGCGTGAGGGAATTAACGGGTCCTCGGAGCTCAGAGTAGGATTTTCTGCGCGTATTGCTCAGATTTTCAATGAACCGAGCGTCTCAATCTGAATCTACTTAGCTTTATCCAGGTACCTGCCGGTAATCTTCTCTGCATTTATTTCCTTTGTGTTATTTCTCTTTTCACGCTTCATCATACATACGTGTCTTCCTGTTCATCGCTCCTTTTAATGCACAAAAAAAAAGATAACGAGTGCAAACACATTGGCAGTTTAACGTATATCACCTGTGCTCTGATATACATTCAAAGCCACACAGACAAAAATCCATAAGATACCAACACGAAACGAAAGGTCCAACACATTGATGGTAATTTAAATTCACCTGGAGACATTCTGCTGTACTCGAAGGGGGCATTTAAAGAGTCAGAGAGAAAATATCTACGCGAAAAGAAGATGATGAGAAAAGTTTCTAAATTCTCATTTAAAGTTCTCGTTTGTATCATTTGCTAACACGGGGTGGGATCAGAACAGGGTCATTATCTTCTATCAGGGGGTCCCGCGGGCCTAAATCCCTGTTCTTGTCAATGATATTCATTGATAATAGAGTCCGTGTTTTATTGCCTCGGTATGAGCTACGTTGTGAGTGCAGTCTGCTCTTCAGTCTGTCCTTGGCATTCAACCTGACATTATGTATTCTCCACATTTGTCCGTGTTTTGGCCCATTATGAATCCTCATAATTGATCCTTCCTCCTCCTTCCGAATCACCAGAGGTGGATGGATGTGGCCTCGGTTTATCGGCTTATTTTCCCAAGATCCCCTTGCTTCTTGATTACCACTCGGCCCGGCTGTTCTCAGGACTCCCAGGGGACTCATGTTGCAAAAAACCGCTGTGCAGCATGTAAACACCGGCCCGGCTTCGCTTGTGTTTACCCCACAACTCTTATAGGTAATTGCCGTGCCCCCCCAGCTCAAGATATCAACACTGACGATGACGGTTGTGCAGCACTGTCAGTGATGAAGGCAGAAGATTTACTGACCCGAGGTCGTTTTTGTTCAGAAACCAGGCTGGTGCAGAAGATTGGCCGCAGCCGCCGGCTGTTTTCAGCTGCACAGCTTCACAGAGCCTCTGAAGCCTTCCTGCTCGGCACCAAACCACAAGCAGACACAGTAGCGGCTACCGTAGCCGCCCAACATTGTGGATCATTTAGGAGCGGAAGAACCACATTTTCCCTCAAGAGATGGTAGAAACCAAAACACTCAGAGCAACAATAGAGGAGAGTGGATATCACGCTTATGTTGACTTATCAAAGCTAATGTTGATCTGCAGCTGCTAGGTGCTTCTCTCTGAAAATATGTTATTTACAATGGTGAATTTGACAGTTTTATGTTTTTCATTTGTTTTTGTTTTTTGCCTCCAGTCCCCTTCGGCATTTGGATGCAGCGTCAGCTGCTAAATTTGGTCTTTTTGTCACTGGTTTCTTCACAGTCTTCAATGAGTAGCTTCGGAGTATTTTCTGATACCATGTTTTGAAGAAGTGCATATGGTACATTTGGTTTTTAAGGTGTTATGGTACAAAGTAAGTGATATTTTAGTATTATTCCTGATGGAGTTAAAAATGTTTGAGATTCGGAAGCTTGCAGGAGCTAAATTTATTTGTGAGAAATTTCTGGATGTATTTTGGTGGATAGTTACTATAAATATCATTTTCTTGAGAAGGTGGCGTTTATCTTATACTATATGTAATATTATCTGTGAGATATACGCCCGTTTGTATTTCTCGTTATTTATTGATCGCTTTCCTTTTATGCTATATTTTTGTTATTTATTTTAACTGCTCAGGATTTGCCTGAATGATTCTCAAGTTTAAATGAAGACATAATAATACACTTTATGCATAAACAATAAATATTTATGCATGTCCAATGAATAGTCTCACTGTGTTGCTAAAGTTTTGTTAATTTGTTAGCCCATAGGTTCTAATTTTTCCCTTTTTGACAAAACTTTATAATAATGATACATTAATTAACATTAGTAATACAGAAATAAGCACTTACTAAACGTTAATTGATATCATTTACACAGGCGGGCAGCTTTCTGTGACCATTATTTTAAAGTTGAAAACATGTATCCCTTAACATGTAACACTTATATTTTAGTTCACATAAAGAATGTTTGTAGTAAATGTTTACTCTGAACATGAATGAACTGTTAGTAAATGCTTATTACTGCATTAACTCATGTTAATTAATGTGCCCTTGTCGTGAAATGTCCTTTAATGATCTAGAATAAAACGACTAAAAAATTCCCTACTTCCTTTACCTTACAGTTTTGAATAACAAGAGAAGACAAAACAGTGTGATAATACAGTTGACACGCTGTTTTTGGTCCCATGATTTGGTGAATTTTTCCAGGGTCACACACTGTGACACCGTTGTTTTGCCCAGCAAGTTTTTAACACTCATTTGCTCGGAACATAACACACACGCTTGACTGACAAGCATGTACGGAGGAGAAATTAATTGCTCATGAAAACATACCTCGTTTTGACATGTTTTCCAACCCCGACGCTCCAAATATTTGGCTCCCAAAACCAAAACTCCACACCAAAGCAGCGTAAATAGCACGTCATTTTCATGCTGTTTGATCATCGAGCTATTCTGAGTGAGCCCCCCGCCCCCCTCCGAGGTTTTACAACCGGGGGTACGAGGTGCATTGACGATGCTCGGGTGCAGTAATAAGCTGAATATTTTCTTTTCACCTCTTCTCTCTCTTTCACTTTTAAAGATTGAGGTTTTGAAAAAGAATAATAAAACAACTGTCAGCTAATTGGCAACAGGCGTTGCACTGTGGAGGAATGGAAGGAAAAAAACTACAAAGCGGCTCCACAAGGGAAATGTAGGATCTACGCAAGCACACACACACACACACACACACACACAGACACAGGAGGGGTTTAAGGGCATTCTCCTGTTGCAGAGCAATCCCTCGTTGATGACTTTTATGCTTTCATTGTTCAATTTTTCATTTATCTTTTCCTGCGAGACACAGAAAGATGCCGCGTGCCCTAATACTACAGTAAGTCTGCGTCTGAAGAAGTTAAGTTTCAGCGACGGCTGCCCGTTATTGACAACTTCAGCCTCACTCCAACAGCAGCCGAAACATGAAATGATAGCGAGGTCTGTGGCAACACAGAGTCGGATCACTTATTACAGTAATCCATGAGACAAATCCGGCTCCTCGGGTCCCACCTGCCGCCTCCAACATTTACGCTTCCCGAAAAACATAGTGCCTGAAGGAGTGTCAATCATTCCTCGTCCCTTTGTTGTCTCAGAAACTTCAACAGGATTAATTGTCGAAATACATCTACCAGTGATGGAAAACTGCCCTTTCCTGCCCTTTCCTGCAGCCTTCTCTGCAGGGAGGGACTTGGAGGCGGAGCTAGAGTGCAGCTTCTTCGACAGCTTTAAGCGCTGAAATGTTTTAATCAAATAATGCAGGTTTAAAGTGCAACCGGTCAAAACCAAAATGCTGATGCTTCGGTGAGGGAAGCTGCTCAGCTGCAACTCCCAGAATGATGGTTCAAACTGGACGCTGTCGTGGAGCAGTAAAGCAGGAGAGCCAGAGGGCAGGAAAAGGAAAGAGCACATGAGAGTTTTCAGCGTTCAGAAACGAAACCTACGGCGGGTCGGCGAGCTGTGGTCAGTTCAGACATGTGGGAGAAGTTTGGTGTGATAACAGACTATAAGAAAAACATCAGTGGCTTCGCTGCTCGTAAACAGTGTCATAAAGTGTTTTTAAAGCATTTGATAACCACGATACAGACACGTCGTCCCTGAGGAAGCACGTTTTAAGCAGCCACTGCAACAAAATGCTGGTGACGTTTGGTTATATTCAGGTGAAAAAGAACAAGAGGGTATGTTTAGGAAATGACTGATGACATTTGATATCTTCTTCCGACTGCATGAACATCTGATCGGCTCCTTTTCCATAGCAATGGGCGCTGAGGCCCGGTTTTTACTCACTATTAAAACATGAGTTCTGCAATTGTTATTGAATAAGATACTGGTCGTAAAAAACGCTGCAGTGTCCTGAAATCATCCAGGAGCTTTGGTTGGTGTTCATGCTGAAGGGAAACTTTGGATTTGTGACGCATGCAACGTTTCTACGCTTGAGCAAAAGCCCAGCATCTGGGATGTCATAGCTGGCATTCATGGAATGCCAACAACAGTAAGAAGGCAGGCGGCAGCTTTGCAAATCTGACAGCTGTTCGGTGTCAATGGAAGCCGGCACTCTACTGAGGACTATTCTACATTTTGAGCGCGATAACACCAAGGCTGCTCTCGAAACCTTGGTTCGATGCCAAAAGATTCCGCCAGCAACAAGTAACAATGAGCTGAATGCCCAAAAATATAACATGTAGCCTGATTATTCACAACTGAAGAATCAATATTTTTCTTATTTAGGAAATCATTAGTTTTTAAAATCAAAAAATCCAAAGTAATTATTACACCTGCCGGTTTGCAGAAGCACACAAAGCCTTGGCACACACACACACACAGTGGCTTACTCATTCATAGACAAACACGCAAATCAATCACTTCAACAGTGCAAAATAAAACAGCCCAAAGCCTTCCAACATTGTTCCTTTCTTGGATCAAATGACAGAAGCCATCACAAAGTGGAGGACACGTTCGCTCCCTTCCGCCGTGCTAATAATATGCTATCACTGGGCCGAAACCACAAATGCAGCGCTCATGGCCATAATCTTGTTGTCAGCTGTCGCACACTGTGGATGACGTGCAGACACTCAAAGCCATTTGGCACGTAGGGCTGAGATCCCACAGCCCCAGCTTAATTGGATTTTCAAATGTGGGGTGTGTGTGTTCATCGGCGGACTAAACACACACGCATCAGCAGTTCTGCATACCAGTATGAAATAGGTGTCCATGCATATGTGCGCTCATGTCTGACACATAAAACAACGCTGTCAATGCGAGGCCCTCATAAATTGCAGACAGACTTTACCTTTAACGGCTTGCGTTTTCACCTGTTCTAATTTTTCTCAAAAGGTTTTTATCAGCTCGAGCCGATGAGAACGTCTGTAAAAAGTAGAAGTGGTGGGGAGAAATAAAAGCCCTGCATTCTCATTTTAACTTCAATTACTGTTGGTTCATCGCAAACTTCGTCACATTTTCGCGTTGTTTGTGTTGTGATTCGGGGCCAACGTGGCGTCTGTGAAACAAAACATCTGAGGCGTTGTCAACAAACCTCTAGGTTATTCAGAATAGCAAACACTAAAATCACTAACCAGACAGCCCAGTGATGATTAATGCCCACATGATTCTGACTGTACGAGGTTCAGACGCAAAATTTGACAATACAAGTTAAGGCATATAAATATGGCGAGGTAAATAATTTTGCATTTTATGTAACCTATGCCCTAACTACAGGACAAAGTGTATTTCTTTAAAACACACACACAAAAAAATGAATTTTGAAGAACTTTAAGGGATTTTTCTGCTTGTCTCGTCAGGCACTTTTAAAAACTGTGGACAATGAATGGGCTCAAAATGAGTACCACAGTTATATTTTGACAAGTGACATATTGGCACTTATTATTCTTATTGATTCCTATTAAAAATGCATTCAGAGTCGTCTGTCCTCCTCCTCTGCCCATGTGCATTTTTCTCTTCCTCTCAGCTGCTCCTATAAGCTAAATCAAATCAAATCAGATTTGTATCACATATTACAATTGGTCTCACTGGGCTTTCACAAAATGTACAGATGTGACACCCTCTGCCCTTAGACCTTCGAAACGGGTGAGAAAAAACTAAAACAAGACAAGACACCTCAGGAAGAACCACGGAGGAGGATCCTTCTTCCTAGGATGGACAGACGTGACATAGACAGAACACAACAAGATGACACATGGTACAGATTGGTAAGAATGTAGGAGTTCATGAGTCTAAAAATCCACACGTATGAGAAATGTATAGTCATAGAAGCAGGTGTAGTCTGTGGGTCCAGGAGTTGTCCATGCATTCACATCTGAGTGTTGCCGATGACGTCAGTGTGGAATCTATAAATCCAGGGGAATGCGAAGTCTAGCGATCCAGACGTGGGTACAGTCTGTTGGTCCAGAAGCCATTGTAATCCATCGATCAGTAGGCGTCAAGCAGTTCCCACCGCGACCTGGAAAATCTGCACGATGATAAAGTACAAAGACTCTGGGGAAGAAACAAAGTTAGTAGAATGTTTTGTTAGGATGTGGACAATTAGAGAAGCAGAGATGGAGTCAGATTCAGAGGGGGAGGAGGAAAGCTGAGCTCCTCGGTATATCATGTGATGTTCCCCCAGCAACCTAAGCCTATAGCAGCATAACTAAGGGCTAGCTAGGCCAGCCCTAACTATAAGCTTTATCAAGAATGAAAGTTTTAAGCCTACTGTGTTTCTGCCTCCTGTACTGAGTCTGGAAGATGGTTCCACAGGAGAGGAGCTTGACAGCTGAAGGCTCTGCCTTCCATCCTGCTTTTTGAGGTTCTGGGGATCACCAGTAAACCTGCATCCTGAGAACGTAAAAGCTAAACAATGAGATGGTACACATAAGAACATGACAAATATAAAGTCTTTATGATTTATCAAATCTACGATACAAAGTTCCAGTAACCCATTTCTCATCAGTTAGGACTAGTGAGCGTCAGAGTCGCTTGCCAAGATGAAACAACAACCATCTAGGAATATATCAGGAAGATGGCCCCGAATCATGACCTGCTAAGTGACTGCTTCAGACAGCAGAAACCAAGTGAGGAGGAGGAAGAGGAAGAGAGACCATCATGACCATGGAGGGACAAGCCCCTGCACGGGATGTACCACCAACAGATCGAGGATGTGGCTGATATCGAGAAAACATACCGTTGGCTCAGAAGCAATCAGGGTTCAAGAAACAGGCAGGCACTTGGAGCGCCATAACCAAGTGGCCGCCATAGTTTACGCGAACATCTGCACCGAGTTTGGGCTGGAGGCTTCAGGATCAAAATGGACAACACCTCCAAAGGTGTTGAGAACGACCGCGCTAAGATCCTGTGGGACTTCAAGGTCCAGACCGATAAGATGTTGGTGGCTAACCAACCAGATATCGTGGTGGTTGACAAACAGGAGAAGAAGGCTGTAGTTGTAAATGTTGCAATCCCAAGTGATATCAACATCAGGAAGAAAGAACACGAGAAGCTGTACCTTATACATATACATGTATAAACTTATACTGTAGACAAACTCAAAAGTTAAGAGAACCAGGCGATTAAGCTGGCACTAGCATGTGATATCAAGTTAATAAAAAAGAGAGATGACTTTTGGAAGATTGTCACTCTAACTTTTCCATAGAACAAGATCCAACTTACAATGAATTGGGAATTTTCTTTTGGTTAACAAAAGAGTGTTGAAACCTTCCAAGTTTAATGTTTGGCTTAAGATGTGCGAACGTATGAAACTAAGTAAAAACACACAAGCAGACTGAAACGTGTCCTGTTCCAGATCAGTTTTCTTTCACAGATTTAGAGGGTATTCTTTTAAAGCTTTTCAGATAATCATGAACGTACTGGGTCTTTCAAATGAATAAGGGATTTTGAAAAGGAAACATTTTCGCCTGAATGTTTTGGCCGCCCCTTTTTATTCCCGGATCTAGTCAGATATCGACGTCTCGTCACAGCCCCTCGTGCCGCATCCAGATGCTCGTGGGTTTAATGAACCGGCAACGTAAAGCCGACTGCATCAGTTTCAGACCAGAGCAGATGTCTTTTCAAAGCATGGAAGTTCCAAGAATGGTGGAGGGCTGCACACACATGGTTTTTGTGCCTACACTAAACCATAGTAAGACCTTGTGCACGTCACCCAGAGATGCTAAAGGGAAGGCTTAGTGCTTCAGCCCAAAAGGGAACCTCGTGCCTCCTGATTCGACGCCAAGATGAGTTTTGGATGCACTGGAGGTGAACTCTTAACCTGACAACTCACCAGAAATAGTGGTGGAGTAAAAGCACAATTATTCATTTTTGCAAAAAACCAAAAAGTTTGCTGACATTTAAGACACAAAGCCTTGGAACTGCATTTTAAGCGCAGCACTCGAGTAAAAGCATGAGAAATGAAAGTGGTTGCGTTTTCACTTTCCTGTTCCCCGCATCCATGTGCTCACTCTTGCATGCATGCGAGTTCATAAACCCTAAAATGAAAGGTATGAGATACGCGGGCTGAAGCCTGCCAGCGTGAGAGATAGAAGTGGACGCTCCACTGCCTCTCGGAGAGACAAGGGAGTCGGCGTCTCGTCTGTGTTCACCCAAATACTGCTCCCCGGCCTCTCAGGAATTCACCGTCTCCTGTTGACTCCAAACAGAAAAGTGTGCGAGCGAGAGCCAGTGACAGGTTTTCAGCCTGTGATCATTCACAGTGTGGGGGCAGAGGCAGCACCTCAGTGCCGTTTGAAAGAAGATTGATGCTTTGTGTTTGAAAAACTGAGGAGTGACTAGACAGGAGAAGCAATGCACCAATTGTCGTAGAAAGGGGAAATATTTTTTTGACTGAGGAAATAAACCCACGTTTTTATTTTTCAGCCTTTCACCGTCAACAGTAAACTTGAAGCCAATTCACCACCAAGATTATCGTCTAGCGGGCTGTGGAGGCATTTTTTTATCATTACTTTTTTAGTTATTATTACTTTATAAAGACAGTGTATAAACGGTGCTATGAAGAGTATATCATTAAAAAGTCTCAACCTAAAAATGCAACCAGTTACTTGTGAAAACCGAGCTGTCGGTCCCTCGGATTCCGTGGCCTGAAGTTGGCTTTGGCAGCTTAAACTTCACCAGACCTTCATTTTTATCCCTGGGTGATCCGACTACACTTAAAGGGCCAACTTGCAATTACCAGCCACATGCTCTGCACCATAATGGGGCAGTATTTCACCCCTTCCCAATGTGCATTTAAACCACTCCATATACTTTAGGCCTATAGGTGGATGACATCAAAGCATCTTAATCATCCCGGTACAGGTAGGACTTGGGCCAAACTACTAAAAAATATCCCTTCAATACATTTTTCCCAAAGATGGTTTCTGTCATTTTAGATTTTTACCACCCTCGTCTACGTCTACGTAAGTGTTTTTTTGGTTTGTTTTTTATATCAGTTCGGATTCAACTAGTTATTTGCTGCTATAAAAGCATCAAGTAACTGATTCTGAAAACCACCTTGAGACAACTTTTGCTTTGATTTAGTACAATCGAAATCTGACTTAACCTTAAATTGACTATAAAAAATGGGGTAAAAATGTCAAGATTGACAGCTGAGCTCTGCTCCTGATTGAACGGGCTGGTGTATGGCTGCACTTTTTGCAGCGCAAGATGGCAGCTGTAATCTGAGTGTAGTTTATATTACAGCTAGCTTAGCTCAGTTTTAGCGAGAAATCCATTCACACCAAACCATTACATTTTGTCTTGCACATAAGATCCAATTTCGATAAACAGACAACATTTTGATGTGATGTTTAAAAGAAATGTTGAAAAGTCAGCATGAAAACAAAGGTTGGTTTTACTTCTTTTATCGCTACGTTTCGTTGTTGATTTGTGGATATGAACATGGTCTCTTTGCCAGAGTGGGTGTTTGGGATGGTGATGAATGTCGCTGAGTTTCTGTGACAATTTCTACATGACTGAGAGGCCTAGGGACTCGCCTTTGTCCTATCATGTTGCAGCGAGTTGATTAGCATGCTAATTCCAGCCGTTATCTATTACAATGCGATACTTAGACATTTTAGAACTTTTTTAGACATTTTTAGAAGAAAATCACAACAGTTACTACCTCTGATTATGTTGATAAGATTCATTTATTGTGTTTAAATTAAAATTTGGGCCAAATCTTACAAATTACCCTTTCAAATATGCCCCAAAACAAGCAGAAAACAGTTTTCTACTCTTCTACTGTTCCGTGAAGCCATCGGCCAAATTCAGATCAAATGAAAGACCATGGTAAATGTAATAAAAATTAATGATAGTTGTATTATTTTAATAGCAAAGGTTTTTTTCTTAGAATTTTGACGCAGAGAAAGCACTGAGCAATAGAGAAACAGGACAAGATAGTGATATAGATAGAGGGATGAGGTGAAAATAGGGAGATGGACTTTTTTTCTGACTTTCCCAGAAGCCATCTGTCTTTGTTTAAAGAGTACAAACTGCTGTCAGGTTGCCGTGATAGAGACGTAAACAAACAGGAGGATCACAGCTCCTTATCCCTGCTCATTTCTTCTTCCAAACAAGACAAACACCAGCAATCCTGCCATGTTGACTGTGTGTGCATGTGTCGGGGCGGGGCTCCGCGGGTGTTTTTGCTCGTGCCAATGTGCAGTTCAGTAAAGCTTGAGCAGAAAGATGTGCATTTTTTGAGCATGATGCAGATCCAGCCATAAGCCTGGAGGGCGTGGCGCTGCAGAAGGAGTACGTGGAAAGAATTGCAGGGTGACATCCAGCTCATCAACAGGTGTGATGGAATAGAGGCGCCATTACTGCGGCCTTTCCTCACTTATAAATTAATCTTACTAAAAGTCTATTTTCTTGGGTAATATTCATCATTGTCCACACTGATTTTAAACCAAAGAAGTCTGACCATTTTACTACCTTTCATACATTTCACTACTTTTAACTTTGCCTTCATCATTAGTAAAACTTTAGTTTATTTTTTCAGCATCAACTTTGTGATCTTACAATCATTTCTTGAACTACCATAACATGATATTCTACCAAGAAATGCCTTTTCGACAGAAGTTGGCTGCAGAGTTTTCTTTGATTTTGTTTTCATGCAAACAGTAACGTGATTTGATCCAGGCTGTATTACAAGTATAAGTATACATTTGCACAAAAAGATTGAACGCTTATAAAATAATCTGCTAAATGGACTTGTATTGGAGGTGTTGCACAACAGTGTTTAATATTATGCTAACATGTCTGCTCAAGTCGTGGTTGCAAATGACCAGTTAATGCACACAGGTTCCTTCTTTCAAATGCGTACATATAAATATATATATACGTATCTATATATATATACCATAAGAAAAACTGCACAGCACAGTGCAATCAAACACGACCAGTGTGTAACAGTACTGAAATGCCCCTTCTGAGTCAGTGTTTATCTTTATAGTAATTGTGTGGTGATAGACTTGTGAGGCATTTTGGGTTTGGAGTTCAGTGTCAGTGCATGTTGTCGCCATAGCAACCACAAGCCACGTCGAGACATTTCTGTGATGATGTAACAGTGGATCAATCAAGACCCGTATTGATGCCACTAGTGACATAATCCTGCACCCATTCACAGCTGTGCACAACATCTGCAACCCGTCACACAAGAGCAGGTGTTTGAGAGACGTTTCGTACGTCAAGAATGTCAACCGTGTAACGTCATTGTCTTGTAGCACGACGACTCTTGCTCCGTCTCAAACAGAAGGATGATGAAGAGGACGTGACTTTGAATCAGGGGGCTTGGCTTTGACATGCAGGACCAACAATACACACAATTGCAGTGATATCGTACAAATGGTTAGACTAAACTGCACATACTGAGCTTTATTATGAGTGCATGTACGTATGTGAGCAGCTGGGTTTGCGTGGACGTCTCTGTATGAAGTCAAATATAATGAGACCGCACTCAGCCTCAGGTCTGCTCGCTCACTGTAAAAGTACACACAGAGATGCCGGCATCTGCAATTTAAATGAGCAATTTCCTGATTAGTGAACAGAGCCAAAATGCCCTAATGCAGTCAAGTAATGACTGAAAAGCAATTTCTGTTCAATCAATGTTTTCATTTATAATGAGTGATTCGGAACTCTGCTGCAGAGCAGAAAATACACAGGCAAATACACTCAGTCGTTTTGTCCAGTACTTGAGCTAATTTATGAGCCAAGATATGGGAGGAAAAAAAAAACAACAACCTTATTTGTGGCTGAGACCAATTAGGGAGGGAACATTTTCATAGCTGCAGATCAACATGGGCAAACTAAAAATAACGCCACGACGTCGAGTTTTTCTGTTTCTGCGAAAGTGGAGCGACGGAGAGGAACCCCGACAGCCAAAGATGGGGAATGCTAATGTCAAGGTTCTTCTCCAGGTGAGACCTTGAAAACATGGAAAAGTCATATGGCAGGAAGGAGGCTGATGCAGAGCGAGCGCGGTAACAGATCAATACGCTCACTTCGATCCAGGGGAGGCAGTTCGGAGGAGTTTTGATGAAGCACCAGAGGTCAGAGGTCACTGTTGGCATTGATCAGTAACAGATCATCGGAGAGCCTGTCCTCCTCGATCAATGGTACGTTTACAAAAAAATGATTTATGGAGGACTTTCTCCTTGGCAGATACCTCCCCCCTCATGGAAAATGACAGGGCGTGATGGGAGCAGCTAGGCAAAGCAGAGAAAAGCAAAGGAAGTGAGTGTGGAAGAAAATAGGTCCACCTCTATCCATCATTTTTATGTACATTTTCAATAGCTAGAAATTCAGAAAATTCAGAAATTCAACTGCCCGGTGCCTGTCTCTGCTTCTCCCACATGATATTCATGTCATTCTGCCTCCAAAAGGAACCTGAAAACTTAAAGTTTCTGAAGATTGAGGATTTAGATCCCCAGCTTGTGTCCAGATGGGACCTCTGTGTCATGTTGATCCACAGGGCTCAGATGGATCTGAAGACCGAAATGCATCAATCAACGTACCATCTGAGACACAAGGCGGCAATAATAGTCTATATTATGTATCAGAGTAACTTTGGCAGGTTTAGTTATATAATCTTAAGTTATCCCCATATGGATGAACTTCAACTCCCCGACTTATGAACCACCTGTGTTTTGTGACTCCATATATTTTATTTTTTACTCTAATTTACTCTTTTGAGTTTCTGACATTATTCTTGTGAAATTTTCATTTCTTTTCAGGCTTTGAGCTACATTAGCAGCACTACTCCTGGGAGGGCTTTATGAAATGATCAGAAACAACTATCACAAGCCGCAGAGAATAAATTACATTAGATGCCCTTTGACTTTATGTGCAACAATTTGTGCTTTATAATAAAACGTCTTAAAATCTGTTGAACGGACCCCACTGAAATTTGGTTTTCCACTTCAGCACCATTATCAGGTCATTGACTGAATACTTTGAGAGTATAACTAAAATATCTGCAATACCAATGATAGTCCAATTTTTTCATCTGAGGCGGTCTTTAAGTTTAGGCTCAAAATATCTATATGTTTACCCGATAGGTTCAAGACATGTGTGGTGAACCTTGAAATGAACTCCTGTCTCCTGGGTGAAAGTTATAAGTGTAACCGTCCACTCAATTTCAACCTCCACGCCTCTTATTGCTTCCTCGCTTTATGTTGCTCTACATCATCCGTTCAAGTTGTCTGATAGAAGCTTTACACTGCACGTGTAAAGATATCCGTGCACCTAAATGTATGAAACTCTCAACTCCGTAGTATTTAAAACAATTTCTGCAATGTCAGTAAATATCATATTTTCATCCAAACAGGAGGATCCAATAACTGATGTAGTCTTTATGTGCAATAAAAACATCTCTGACTTATTTGGGATTTACTGTAAATATGAGCTGCTCTCTAGGGAAAAATACTGCACCATCACTCCCTTCAGAATTCGTCAGGAGGAAATATGATATTTTCATCGCAGGCTTCAGGATATTCGAATCCGAGTCACAAACCACATCAACACAGGTGGCAAACAAGAGCACAAACAGATGTCAGGAGCTTAAGAACTTAAAAATGAGAGCGAGATCCGCACTGAAGGTTGTTGACAAATGGAAATGGGGGGGAGTCTCCCGAGGTTCTTCTTTTATGAGAGGACAGTGGTTGTTTTCTCCAGTCCGTGAGTCGAGATGTGCAATGAGTTATGACTTATTCCTTCTCCTATCGGTTTCTTTACAGCACACTTGTGCTGCTGGGACATGATATAACATTTGTGTATAATGAATAATGGTGTTTCAGTTACCCTCTGAACCCAACTGCTTCATGGAGGACGTGCATGGCAAAATATTAAATCAAGCAGAGACGAAAACTAACTCGCAGAACAAAAGGAACTATAGTAGAACTTGAACAAGCACCCAATCTTCAGATTTCCTCGCTGGAGCTTCTCCGTTCCAAAAGGGCTCAGCAGAGGGCAGGCTGCGAGGCTTGACGTTTCCACGAGAACGGGTCCTTGTGCCAAACCAGAAAAGCATAAGAGTTTCATAAAACATTAGCTTAGGAAATTCAAATAAGGCCCAGAGAAGTTTGAACGTATTCACGGCAACACTGCAGAAAGCTGTCAGTGTTGGTGCTTTGTGCAAGCACCGACACTGACTTAGTGCCTGGCCAAGTCTAAACTGCTTTGGTTTACTGTCATCACTCACATCTGCATGGTTTTCTCCCACATCAGAAAGCTGCTCTCTGCTGCTGGGTGGGGAGAGTCAACAGGAAGCGTCGTCTCTTCCACCATGCTGTTCCTCTTTTTCCCTTTTTTTTGTGGTTTGACAGTCTGTAATTTTACTGTTTTGCTTGACTCCCAGTGATCTCATCAACCTTGCGTCTGTCAGCTGAAGACACCAGTTTCCAGCAAACGGCAAACGTAATTAGCAACTAGGACAAGACCTTTGATTATTAGGGTTAACTTATTAAGTGGTTAACCACCGTTATCCGGCCGCTTACTGCAATTGCCATTTGTAGGGTGAATAATAGGCATGGATCATTTGGACAAAAACATAGTGCAAAATGAATGTTAGATAAGCTCATTGTTTTTTCTCTGAAGCCGAAATAAGCTGGTGAAAGGCCGCTTCTGATGAGAGTCACATTTTGGACCATGTCACCATGTCCATGTGGTGTTTTTTATATCATGACTGAAATAAACAGTCAACCTCACGGCTGCTTTCATGCTGTGATCCGTCAATGACAGATCTCCATGAAACAAATTCTGACAACCCGGGTCTTCTGTGTAGAAAAGCTAAGGAACCAAACCTGATGACTTGCAGGGGCGGGGCCTAACGTCCGAGAAACAAAACAGACCATTGCGATGCATCAACTTGTAGGTGACATTCTACAAGTAGCTCCTCCTCTTCTTCCTGGGAATCCATGTCTGGTTGATGTATGGCTGAATTCCTCCGCTGGTACAACTCGCCACTGTGCAGCGGATAGTAGACTAGTTTAAAAGTCAGAAGACCACGAGCTCCGCCTTGGTCCAGCTGCAGGCAGCAGGAACTACATCCAAGCTATTTTAAGGCCAAAAAGGGATTTTCCATGACAAATAAAACATTTTAATATTTAATATTACAGTATAATACAGTGTTTACAGCCTCTTGTATTGCCCTCAAGTGGCCAGAAAATCAAGTTTTAGGTCCATCGTCTACCAATATGCTTGGCTAGTTTATTTGCTGCATTAAAATTAGCCAATGAACCAGTGAAAATGCAAGTTTGTTCTGAAGTTCTTCTATGGTATTTTCTCACTATAATTACTGTGAGATATTCATTGTCATGCACTCCCATGGATGCATTGCGTATGCCTCAGCCCCGATTGAGCTCCACGTGCAGATGAAAAGAAAATGGAAGCTTTTTATTTTATTGAAACAATAAAATCATGATAGTTGCTGAGCCTCGGCAGTGGGTGTGCGACATCTGCCCTCCTTGTGTTTTGTTTTTTGGATCCCTTCAGAAGAGACATGTCAAACATTTGCTCGGTCTACGCTATTTAAAGGACCAGTCCCACTGACATCGGGCTCATGAGGCCTGTCCATGAAAATAACTGTGCGTTTCATAATGAGGAAAGACAATTACAGCGACGGAGCCAGAGGAGAGAGAAAGCAGCGGCTGTAGAGAAATGAAACCAGAACAACATACATAATTCACTTTTACCACAAGCCTGCTCAGAACAAACATGCAGCACTGGCTTCAGGTGCAGCGGCGAGCCTCTGATTGAGTGTTTCTTTATAGGAGCACATTATATAAGAGCGAGCAATGATAAAAGTGCATTAGTGAGGCAGATCTGTCCTCGAAAGGAAAATTAATTAGACAAAGGAATGCTGCCGGAGACGAACATGCTCTTGATTGAGTAGCTTTTGGCGTTTTTTTTTCTTGTTTTTTTTTTTTTTTCCTCCTCGGCCTACTTAAAATTCAACGTCAAACGGCGCCGCTATTGGCCTGTAATTACAGCATCAGTCATTATTGATCACTGTCACTTCAATAAACAGCTCTCAACATTTTGCAGAATTTGCCTGAGACGGAACATGAGGCAACAAAGCAGGCCACTCTGCATTCATCCTGAGGACACGCAGTAAACAGAAATGGCCCGAACTGAAGAATTGTGCTGCGGAATCAACATTCAAATGGTGTTTTTAGAAAAAGGGAGAGCGTAATGTGTCGGCTCAGCCTCAAGGATACACTGCTTTTGTTTGCATTGTTTTGCTGATGCGTGTCTGTGAAATAGCTGGGGGGAAATGTCAGTGTCATTCCATTATGTGTCAAGGCAAAACACAGACGGGTATGAATTCCAGTGTGTGTGCGTGCGTGTGCACTTGTTTTTCGGAGCTCACAGTTTGTGCTTCATGACAAGGGATTCGTCTTCTGTTTTATGTCTGTCAGTAATTATTGTTTGGGTACAGATGATGTGCACAAGCATGCGACGCAGCCTCAATATGGCTGAATACATGTGCGCAGGGATGTGTATTTAAAGTGACGTCCTGCTGTCTTGATGCCATGGTTACTATGAAAGTGAAAGCATCACCGAAGCACTCAAGCACGAGTACTTGCACTTTTATTTGATAAAAAATGTACTTGCATCATAAGTAAATACAGGTAATGTTGTAACGTTTTAAAAAAAAAAAAAATCCCCTGGTTCTCGATTCAACCGTTCAATTTAACACCGTGAAGTTAATATTAAAAAAAAAAAAAAAAAAAAAAAAAAAAATTTGGACA
>KV751365.1:1951242-1972573 GCA_001698575.1 Mola mola | reverse complement strand
TCTGCTGTTTCAACCTGCGTGTTGACCTGTGGGGAAATAGAGCTCAGTGTGCACACACAGCTCTGATACAT
Organism: Mola mola; assembly: GCA_001698575.1. Classification (NCBI taxonomy): domain Eukaryota; kingdom Metazoa; phylum Chordata; class Actinopteri; order Tetraodontiformes; family Molidae; genus Mola; species Mola mola. Next base: position 1,972,502 of record KV751365.1, on the reverse strand, counting down.
TCACATAATGTGAATGTGTCACCCAGTGTTCCACTTAGCTAAAATAAAACTAAAGCCTTACAAAAACCTATGTTCCCTTGAACACTGCAATTTTCAGTATGAAATGTGAATACAGGCTAACTTCTAGAGTCGACGCCCAGACCTGCAGGATGGATCAGGATCAGGGTGGGGACAGTAAAAGAGCTGCACTTTAAGAGAGGCACTTAATCCCTCAGCGCTGCGCCTGCTCCGAGGCCAGAGATCAAACCGGGGTTGGAAGGACAGATTCCAGGTGACTGTGTGATTGTGAATAGGGGACATTTCTCTTAGAGTGAAACTATGCTGAGTATATAAGGTTACAAGACCTGCCCGGCTCATATAAAGAGATTTATTTGAAGATTGTGTGAAGGCAAATTAACGATTGCGATCACTCAGACATGGTTAGGGTTGTTCATATGCGAAGCTAAAAGTTTATTTCTGCGGTGCTCCTGACATTTTACAGCTCCACACGCCTTTCTGTGTAGCTCTGAACAAGTTGTGATGCTGATTTTATTCGGCTCTGTCTGAATATTCAACAGTCAGCCACAACATTAATACCAGTGACACACGTGAATGACAGCGATCGTCTCGTCGTAATGCAGTGATCTGCTGGGAAAGTTCTCCTGGCGTTCGTGTGGCTGATGACACATTCCGCCTCTTCATGGCAGCACTACTCCGAGCGGTACGACAACCCTGCCCCCACGCCTCCAGCGGGATAATGTACCCTGCCGGACCACAAACATACCATCCAGGAATGGCTTGAGGATCAGGACAGAGAGCCCAAGGCAGTGGCAGTAATGGTCATAGGAGTCTTGTTAGACGGCTGTGTTGCTTTCACCTTTTTTTCTTTCCTGAATTAACAGACAGATCTCTGCGTTCTTTTTTATGGTGCGGTTAATTGGTCACTCTAAATTGCCCGTAGGTGTGAATGTGAGTGTGGATGGTTGTTTGTCTCTATATGTCAGCCCTGCGATGAACTGGCGACTCATCCAGGGTGTACCCCGCCTTCGCCCCAAGATGCTGAGATAGGCTCCAGCCCCCCCCGCGACCCCTAACGGGATAAGCGGTAGAAAATGAATGAATGAATGAATCTCAAAAAAATACAGTGTTAAGAAAGTGGACATTTAATATATTCATGGCTGGTTACACATAAACGAAGAGGCATTTCACTGTCTTCATTTTGTATAATTATGGCCTACGGCTCAAAAGTAATATGGGAGAACTTTCCTGTTACTCTCATATTCACTGTGGTGAACAGGGAACATATTAAAATATAACGTTTTGAATTAAATTCCAAAAAAAAGATCATTTTTCCATGATACTATGCTTTTTTGAAACGCAGTACATATATTTTAGAAAATAAATGGATAGGTTGGGAAGATCAGCACCAGCTTGAACAGAAGTTTTGCCCTGTTGATGATCAGGGCAGAGAAACACGCCTCTGAATTCATCCCGTTGGACAACCAGAAAAAACAGCAAATGATGCTTGTGACTGTGAAGAACGCCTTCTGTGTGCCTGACCCCTCAGACGTCTTCTGTCTATGTCCTGACGGAGGAAATGCCAACACAATATCAGACATGTGCTCTCAGTCTTCTTTGCTCTAGCTGCTGAATTCAATTTTAACACTGAGTTCATTTGAGTTAATTGTGATGTTCTGATGAAATTTCTGCATCATTTTATATAAATTAACCCCAAAAACAGCCTTGTGTGCTACAACCATATACACTGTAGGCGTGTACCATATGTATGTGTGTGTGTGTGTGTGTGTGTGTCAGAGAGAGAGCAAGAGAACTGCCAGAGCTGCTCAGGTCACATTTGTTGTATTTCCTTGGTATATGCTGCAGCTAAGCTAAGTGCATCGTGTTGCACGACGTTCATATACGTTTGGGACACATTACTTCATAATAACATTGCGCCCTGACCTTTAACCCTCTTGCTTTTACATCCATCCCAGAAAACTATACATCAGCAGCACACAAATGTATTACTCAAACACATAAGTCACAAAGAAAAGTCAGGCTTATTTACATGTGTTGCATCTGCTGTTACGGTTCCTGTTTTTTACATTATATTGCACATAAACAGTCCCTTCTTTAGTTTAAAAGTCTTATTTTTCATCATATTGTTGAAAAGCCTGTGATCTCCATTAGATCTTTAAATAATGATGTGTTCGGCTAAACATCACGAATTTGTAATGAACGGCAGTCAGCTAATGTCAGAGAGGTTCAAGAGAATAAATTAATGCAAATGGAGGCAGTCTCGGTTGACATTTGATTTGACTGACACTTTAAAAATCCTCCCAGTCTTCTGGTTCTTATGTTGGATCAGCATTTTGGAGAATTAGAGCAGCTTTACATTCATGGAACATAAGGAACTGAGGGACAAACACGTTGACCATTCAGGAGCTACAAACTGCACATTGTTAGCAATAATTCCCATCCCAGCAAAATGAGAGAGAATTTACACATACATCAAGGAATCAGCAGGTTTGACGATGTTACTTCAGCAGATGTCTCTATTCTACAGTTTCCTGAATCAGTTGCCTAAGTGATCAATTAAACATTTGCAGCTCGGCTTTAGAGGCCTCGCATTTCAATCATTAATCCATCTTGTTTTCTTTGTGTTTCATGCTAGCAATCTGACTTGTGTCACTTTCAGCCGCCTTCTATTAATAATTCATAAAACGGCGCCTTTCAGCGGAACTCAAGGTCACCTCATGTCACATAAGGCCGGTAATAAAACACAGTACAAACAGGCTAAATGTGTTGGTGGCTGGCCACCATCACTCACTGAGGGGAAAGGTTTGTGAAACTCACCTCAAAAACGATCATTCATCTTTGAAACGGGCCTCAGTCATTCAGGAGCAGGGCGGAACGACGTCAGAGGAAGGGGTCATGTCAGTGCACCCTGATATAACAGCAGCGCACAAATAAATAAATCAACAAGAGCCCTCAGTCAGGTCCCACTATGCATGGCACTAAAAGGCACCAGTGAAGATGTCTGGTAGTGACACTGTACGCTGATGGCACGTAGGCTAACAAATGTACCTCTAAATTACAGTTACTGATGAAAACAAACATCACTTGGAGGGAAACAGTGGCCATAAATATTTTCCCCCCAACGTAAGAAAACTAGTTCAGGATTTCAGCCAGATGTAAATCTTCTAATAATAATTTCTTTGAGCGAGATAAGTGCTCCCTTCATCATAAATCCAAGTGACTGTTTACAACTATCTACAGGTGCAACATAAGCTAATCTAACCTAAGCTAACGCCCAATGGAACACACAATACACAGTCAAAAATACGAACTAGCAAAACAGGAGGAAAAATTTGGTGAGCCAGGAATCCGACGTTGCTTTCACAAATGACCGGGGGATTAGCAGGGAAGGTAAATCCCTCCAGTCTACGGACAAAACCCCAGATCGGCCAATCGGGCAGCGGCGGCATCATCACTCCTCATCCAATCTGCGTACCTGTCGCCTGTCAAAGATGTTGAGGCTGTGAGACAGACTTCTCACTTTCAGGCAAAACAAAACACACAGAAAAGCATTCGTAGTTACAATACATCATTAATGAACGTAAAATAGGGCTGTGGCCGCATCGCGATACTTTAGCAAGCTAATTTAGCTAGCCGCTGTCAGGACAGGCCAATCAGATCCCAACAGCCTGTGAAAGCAAAACCCCAAATTCACTCTGACAACTGACCAACATACTGTATATGTGTGCGCCTTGAGATAAACAGACTGCCAACTTTACTTTTGTATAACTCTATAGATGAATTTTTCATTTTTTTAGGAAAATTCTGTTTACTACGGCTTTAAAGACTGACGTAAGATCATCATTTTAACAACTCGGATACTCTTAGACTTTCTGCACATTATCTTGCTACCGCTGGACTTTCAACCCACATTACGAAGGAGGAACTGGCAGAAAGTTGACACGTTTAAAAGTTTTAAAATTTTTAACTTCTTACTCTGCTACAATGATGCTTTTTGCTTGTGTCGTCATGATGTCAGATGCGTCTGAGCTGTAAGCGATGCCCCGTTATGAACTTCCTTTTTTAAACCTAATAGCAAAACCACAGTCAGTGAATAGAGAAAAATTAAAATGGAAATGGATAAATAAATAAATAAATAAAATAAAATTGCACACTTTACCATCAAACATCACTGGGGGTGTTCTGTCCTTGAACACCCCCAGTTTGGCAACCACCAACCTGTTCACAGCCCAGGTTGCTGTGGAAATGTGACGTCATTTTATGCCATGTAACTCAAATTAGAGGCAAATTAAGGAAAGATCTCAAACAAATGGATTATTAGGGATATTTTGGAGCAACGTGTTGGACATCAATCTCCCCCAACCTTTACTTAATCACTAAATGAGCCATGTTTTTTGCATGAATGTGTTGTGTGTAGCGAGGTGGACCCAAACGCAGACACGGACCAACGTGGCTACGGATGAAGCAGGCTTTATCGTTAGGAAAGCGGGGGGAATGGAGGTGGATGACGCGGGAATGAAGCACCCCGAGGCAGAGGACCGGAGGGCTGAGATGAGTGAGGGAGAGGGGCGAGGGCTGGCAGGAGGAAGCAGGTGGTAGTGGGTTGGAGAGCTGGCAGGCAGGCAGGCAGGCAGGCAGGCAGGCGAGTAGTGGTCCAGGAGTACTGGGGAGAGAGACGACAGTTAATACACAACCAACTAGGAAAAAATCTCGAGACAAGGCCTGAGCGTAAGCTACCACTTAAGTGCATACAACAATCTGGCGATGAGTGGGTGAAGAGCCAGGGTAGATATACTGCAGGCTGATGAATTGATGAGGCAGGTGAGCAGACTGGGACAAGTGATGAGCTGATTGCAGATAGGCGTGTAGAGCCGGGAGCCAAGAGAGCCACGCCCAGGACAACACACACACCATAACAGAATGCTGTTCTTCCCTCCAACAGAGGTGTCAAAGCCTGAAGAAACTGAACCGAGGAGACGGGAAAGGATCCTGATGCCGTGTGGTGTCCTTCAAATGTACATGTGCAGTATTCTCAGATCGTTTCAGTGAAACCCCTAATGGCATCTGGCGTACCGAGGACGTCTGGGCTTTTTATGTGGTTCTGTCTGAAGCTGCCTGGTCTGTAGCTCTACCCTGCATCACAAACAAACACTTTTAAAAACTTTGTCATCGCCAGTCAAAGGCGATATATTGCCGTTCTCAATGGCCGACATTCAAATCAAATCAAATCAAACTTTATTTGTATAGCCCGAAATCACAATTTACACATTATCTCACTGGGCTTTGACAAACTGTACAGATGTGACATCCTCTGCCCTTAGACCCTCGAACCGGGTGAGGAAAAACTTAAAAAAACCCTAAACAGGGAAAATAAGAAAGCTCAGGAAGAGCCACAGAGGAGGGATCCTTCTTCCTAGGACGGACAGACGTGCAATAAATGTCACTTGTACAGAACACAAAAACATGATAACAACAGTTCATTTAGAATGCATAAAACATCCATGAGTCCCAGAGTCTGTGGATTCTATGAGCCTGGCCATTCACTGGCCTCTCAGTGTCCCCAGATGATACGCTGGTACTCGGTCAGCTTTGACATAAACACAGAGACAGAATTGTTTCATTGCAGATTGAAAGTGCCATCATATCTCAAGTGGCCACAGATTCATAGTGACTTCCTCAGTTTCATTCATGCAGCTGCAGTGGCTCTCAGGCATATTCACTCTCAGACAGATTCAATATATGAACAAAAAAATCTCTCTTTTGATGTCATACGTATCTTTTCACCGGTGCTTGTGTTTCTTTGCCATAGATGAGGGTTTAAAAGCTCTTTCAAAAACTCAGGGGTCACAGAACCCACTCAGTACATTAAACACCACGTATCATTTTATTCAACACAGAAGCTTCATTCACGCCGCAATAACAGCCAGCATCTGTTCTGCTTAAGTGTCTTTGAGAAAAACACCGAATCTCTAGCAGAGGTGACCTCTGGCCAAATTTCTCCCCGAGATGTCAATGGAGTATTACGAAAGAGGGAGAAATATCAGCAGATAAGAAAACCAGCTGTACGAGGCATTTGGTTAACCATGTATCAGACCTGTGAAAAACAACGGCAAAGGCTCTCTTAGTTTCTCTTAGCAACCGAACGCATTCATGTGAACGTGCATGAAGTCCTTATTTATTTAATTCTCATCAGCAAAAACTTACACTGAAATGACAAATTCTGCTCATTAGTCTTGAAAATGTTTCATTTTAAGCTGACGAGTTAGAATTTACCGTTTTTAATAAACTTTGAAGGAGGAAGCCTCTAAGAGCAGGAAAACCCTGCTACATCGCTGCTTCTAATACATATTGACAAAATTACCAGAGTGTGAAGGATTTTTGGATTTCATTTTGTAAGAGTAACTACTGCTGGAGCAGCAATTCAGAAGTGGGGAAATGCAAAAATTAAACCTGCGCCACATGACTTCTTTCATCGATCGCTCACTGTGGGCGGCAGGAAAAAAAAAAAAAAAAAATTTAAAATGTAATTGAAAAACTGAACTTGTCCTCATGTCTAATATTCTGTTGTCACTTTTTGAATTGGTTTGTGAAGTTTTTGTATTCCAGTATTTTTCAATGTAAGCCCTATTTCTTGTTCTGGCATCTGTTCATCATCATCATCATCATCATCATCATGAAGCTCCAATAAACGCAGCTTCACGGCAACGCCAGATTATTAGGTTAGAGCTTCGTGGGTCTCGAGAATCTTACAGATGTGAGTTATCTCAGTTCAGAAATACCTGAAGCCTCTATTGCCTCTTTCAGTTGTGCTTCGAGTCCTACATCTGTGCTCTGAAGAAGAGAATCTTTGGCTGCCTGTTGCGAAAACAGTTGACCCAATAACTGTAAAGATAATGTTTAAAACATAAGGTTTGTACAGTAATTCTTACCTGTCTCTACCACCTATGACCTGAGTGATGGCTCATCAGCTGCAATCTTTACGATGCTGAAACTAATTTATGAAGTAAATGTGTTAGACAACTAGAAACAACGACACAAAAATTGGTTTTAGTTATTTAGTCAAAAAGGCAGTTTTCATGTTACAAGACACTTGAAATAACATTTTGAGCACGTATATAGCAAAAATGGTGATTTATTTCTGATGTTCCATCTACTGTTGCAGTGTTTAGCCTTGTTAAGCTAACAGGACCTAGCGACCAAACTCCATACTGGAGTACTAAAAAAAGGAGCAGGTATTGTATTTTGTGAAGGGTTTAAGCCCCAAAGGCCAACATAAATGAGGCTTTGGTTGAAAAACACCAGAGGTACCTTAAGGCGTTCCATGAACTGTGGTATTTTCTCATGTGAGTTAATGCTGACTTGACTTCCACGCGCACCTTTGCTAACCTTTGAACGCAGCCGCGTGTTCCCCGTAAGCCACTGCCAAGTGCTGCTGTGACGGCGCTGGAAAAAAACAAAACAACAACAACACCACCTGGGAGCGACTTGTCGGAGGGGGGTCGAGGTCGGTTCGAATGAATTTCCTCCGGGCCGGTTTGGATGTTGCTGCTGATCGATGGTGTTTTTCAACTCTTGTGAGGACCGGGTAATTGCATCACACAGCAAGTGAATGGAGTCGGTGGGACAACGGGTGTCTTATCTCAGCCTCCAGTGTGTGTGTCAGTGCCCCTGATTATTCGCCTTACGTGCTGTATGAGCGCTGCTGTATGTGTGTGTGTCTGTGGCAGGGCTGGGGGGGGGGGGGATGGGTCATTCCTAATCAAGAGGAAAGACATCTCTATCAGTTTTATGCTCCCGACAGATGAAAACCTAAACAATGGTCTCGCCTGACGTCTTCTCATTCATTCATAATGCTGTTTGCTCACGGATGTGGAGATGAATCAGAGCGGGGGGAGTTGATTTTACAAAGTTTTCTCCTGGGTGAAGATCCCACACGCTCCATCCGAAGGCATTTCACATTTGCATTTCAGGGATTGAGCCGCTGCTCTTATCAGGGAGGGAGAGAACTTTTCTCAGAAGCAGCGCGAATGAATGTAAATTTAAAGGAGCAAACGGTCAGGTGAAAGGGTCAGAGCCACGGTGCACAGATAATAAAGGTATCAGATGATTAGAGAATAATCAGGTGGGATAGAGCGGCGCCTGATAAAGAAAAGAGAGCCAGAAGGAGAATTGTGGCAGCAGGCGGAAAAATGACTTGCAAGCTGAAGAAGCTGACAGAGCAGAAGGGATGACGAGGGAAAACTCAAATTCTAAAAGTGCTCTCATTGTTAAACATTTTGTAATGTGGTTATTTCTATTCCAGTTTTATTAGGTTTTCATTTCATATGTGAGTTTTATATGTAGGTGGAGGAAGTGACTGCAGAGACTAAAAAAAAAAACAAAAAAAAGTAAAAGTAACCAAAGAGTTGTGCCCTTGACTTGAAATGTGTCCTGTTTCTGTAATTGCTTCGCTGTCTGATTTAATTTTTTTGAGCTTCTGCTTTGTGCAAAAGTCACTCTCGGTAACATCATAGCTACATTTCTGCAATATTACCCAGTGATGACCACAAAGACGCCGTGGTTATTCTGACAGTACTTTGCCTCTTGCAGTAGAAGGAGAATTTACCATGACATTACAATATCATTTCTTCATTCATGAGAGACTTATGAGTTATAATGATAAAAGCATCAATGTTGAAAAATCCTCTCCTGAAGGTGTTTGGAAGAAAGAAAAATGTTGATTTACCAATAAGCCGATGATTGTATGATTTGTAATTTTTAACTTAAGTGCTGCAGTAGCTGTGTATGCTACAATTGTCTTTTTGATGTTTTTGAATTTCAGTCACGGAAGACGGATATCAACTTTAACACACGTGATAAATTGAAACCGTAACGCATTATTGCTTTTTGTTGCAAATATGACCAACTCTGACCTATACTTCCCCCATAATACCAGTACCAATGGTTACAGGGCTGAACTACTTAAAGTCCACTTGAAATGGAAAAAAAATGTAATTTTGATCAGTTTAGATCTCATCGTCGATCATACTCATTGTTCAATAGTCACCTATCGAACAATATTCTCACATAGCAAATATTTCAATACTTCATCTTTTAATACATTTTCTCAAGAGTTTGCGGACTGTGACCCTGAAATTAACATTACTTGTATTTGTATTCGTAAATAATGTCATTAGGTAAGTTCAATGAGAAGGGTGATATTCAATGGAATGTTTTTTCTCTCCCGCTCAGTCATTGTGAATAAATTAAAATCATTCAGATTAAGTGAAGGTAAACTCACATATGAACTTTATGTGTTTATTCAATCGTTCTGTATAAAATCATGGAGAACTTCTACTGTATGATAACAGTGGCCCCCACACAACCTAACACAAGTCTTCCCATAAGTTCTAAATAAATAAAATTATTTTCTAACACAACAGACTGTATACGTTATGTAACAAATGAATGCCCCATCAGAATGCCTTTAAAGTTAATCTATCAAGTGGAACAGTGTCTCCAATTGAACAATTCAGCACTTCCATCCTGGCTTTTTGGATGTTGTGTCAGCAAAGCACAGCCAACTGTGTCAGGGATTACGCACCGTGTGTGGCTGCCCAATGCCTCAAATTCTTGACTGGCACTATTAGACTGCTGTTATATTGGGCCTTGAACCCCCACACCCCCCCCACTCCCAACTACTCATCTGACACCGCCCACCCTCCCCATCCACAGCTCCCCCAGACAAGGCAGAGGCTCTATTTTCGACCTCTGGGCCCGCTGCTTGACATACTAATTATATAACAGCGATGCAAGCTTACTTTTTTGCTGCTCCATTTCTTTTCTGTGCCGTACTTTAATGTTACAGTCGCTCGGTCTTCAGCAGCGCGTGCCTCTGTACACATCCCTCTCCTTGCCAAGATGGGCGTATGTACACAAACTGTCTGTGGCATGCCTGGCGTAGAGGTTTATGTATGGTGTTGTATTGGTGTAAAATTTTAGTGTAAATAAATAAATAATAATAATCTAACAATCTATCACCATTTAGCAAACGAGAGCTGTTTAGTTGACACAGTTGGTTTCCCAACAGCTCATCAAAGATGTAAAACATGCAGAGAACGCACACAAACATCAACAGGCCAAATGGTTGCAAACCAGTCACTATCTTGTAAAATATGCATGCAGCAATACATTTCCAGATAAAGACTTGAATTGGTGTTTTGTAAAGCCAAAGGGCTGTGGACAGAGCTGCCAGTAACAGGCATACTGCGAAAAAGTAGAAAATTACCCCATTTTACTCTTAGAAAATGATGTGAAATTTGCAAGCAAATTGCAGCACCTTTGTCACTTGAGATAAATATGTGTGTGTGTGTGTGTGTGTGTGTGTGTGTGTGACGTTGTGTGCAGTTCATCCATGTGTATGGACTCCACTGTGGCATATTTCAATGTGTTTTGCAAGAGTGTATGAATATTTACTGTGCGTGAAAGAGAGAATGTGCGTTACTCTCCATGAATCAGTTTATATCCAAATGCTTTAAATGACAAGTGATAGATTACCATTATATTGTTACCATAATTGTTGGTCCGATCAGCAAAATATTGTATATTTACAAAGGAGGACAACATCAGAACCAACCCAATGTCGTCCCAGGTTGTCACATATGAACATTTTCCCACGTTTTCCCTTGTTTCTTATCTATATACATAAGCCTTATCTTTGTCAGAGGCTCACTCCAATGCATCTTATCCCGACACATAAGGTCTACAATCGTTTGGGTACCTCTGAAGTTTAAGAGCATTTTCCTCTGTTTTTACAAGTTTTTTTGTTTTTTCCTTTTATGAGGAACACAAATGTTCCACCTCTAAATATACAGAAAGCGTTGTTGAATTTGAAGCTCATTTATTGTTTTAGAACGTTGTGCAAAGAGGTAATTGGAGCAAGAGGTCTGGCAAGTGGAGAGTTCATAAAACATTAAAAACACATTTCTATGCTGTATAATCACAGAAATATTAATAAAGAAAACATTGCAAAAACAAAACCAAAAAAAAAGGCGAAAGGTGTGTGACCCTCAACTTCGTTCCAACCTCCAACCCTCTTGGACTCTTTCTCACTTTGGAAAGTAACCTACATTGTGCAACGTCAGTTGTTCAAATCATCCGAATCTGACACGAACAGCTTTGCCTCACTGGTACGTTAACACTTACTAACAGTACTTTGTTGTCCTGAGTGAGATGCGAAGGGCCTTGACAAAGCATTATCTGATAAGCAAGGAATCAAAAAGCCTTGTCAGTACATGACAGGACTGTCTCTTATGTGGAAAGTAATGTGACAAATCTCTGATTTGAATGCTTTCCTGAGAATACTACCACAACGATCGCTGTCGAAATCGTTCCCAGTCTCTTAAAGATTACTGAACCATGTTACAGATGACTACTTTTAGTTTAATCAAATCTGAATGCTGCTTTTGACGCTATTCGGTATCGTTCAGCATAAAGTAAGTGAGGTGTTCCTCAAGGCGTTATTCGAGGTCCTTTCAGGTTGCTGGCTGAAACATAATCTCGTCACTCGTGACAGACTGTGTTATCTTTAACTAGGTCCAATACCATAGCTAACGTACACAGGACACTTCTGTAGTGTTTTCGTTGACTTTACAGGAATTGAATTAGTCTTTCTCCAAATATTCTGACCCATGAAATCCTGTCTAATCCTTGTCAAGACCAAAGGAACCTCTTTAAAAAGATAGTGCTACTTGACAAAAGATTATTATTAGAAATAATATCTGTTTGGGCACACATGTCTGCAGCTTTACGCTTCTACACCTCTGAATTTGTGTGTCTGCCAGAGTGTGTTTGCCTTAGAGTTCAGGTCTGTGCTGTTCATGCTTGTCAGGATGCATTTGGGAGCTATATGGGGCTATATACGTACATGTATGTATGTATGTATGCGCCTGGCTGAATGCATTAGTGTATAGAGCGCGTGTGACGGTGCGCGTGCCTGTGTGTGTTCACATTGGTGTCGTGTTATCTGTTGGGGATCTTTTAGGTATAAACCTTGACCTCGTTGGTACAAGGTTGAGCTCAGGTTATGATAAGGTTTAGGCTGTGAATGAGAGGAATTCAATGCAATGTTCTAACAAGAATAGCAATGCAAACCTGTGTGTGTGTGTGTGAGTGTCTTTTTATGAGTACGTGCCGCTACCAAGCAAGGCAGCAGCTGACAGAGAACATTATTCAAATCAGGCTTATCCCCCTCTGACGGCTAAAACCTGACATTTATCTGCAACATGAGCCACTGCTGGAAGTGGTTTCACACACACACACATGCTGACATTCATGCAGGAACAGAGGATTTGGACCACAGTTTGCGCTCTCATTCCCAGAAGCCCCGCCAGGATTGACTCTGGACCCTTGCAAGGTGTTGTTATTGTTCCTCTCTTGTTAATCAAATATTTAATCTTGGCCGGTGCCACATTATTTGCAGAGACAATAAAAAGAGATTATTGCGACGCTTCCTCTCAAGGAGTGTCCTTTGTCCATCCGTAACGTGTACTCTCTTGTTACTTTTGAGACGGCACTCAAGGATTTGGGAGTGTTTGTTGAACACACTACCCAACCCCACGCTCTTGTTGCTTTTACACAACGGCGCTACAAGGACAAATGGGCTGAAAATTGAAGTAAGATTGAAGCTGTAGTTCATATCAGCTCTGTGGGGATTTGTCATGAACATTTGTCATGTTCACCCTTTCACACAAGGGTGGCAGTGAGTTAGATGATTATTCACACACCGATGGCACAGCACCTGGAGCAACTTGGGGTAGTAGTCTTCATAGTCTTCATACAGATCTTAGGGACTGGTACTTCACGCATGGAGAAAGTTATAAGAATACCGAATAATAACTCTCATCCCCAGGTCAACTTTTTGTCACTTTTTCGACTTGACAGTTACTTTTTTGGCTTGTTTTGCAGCGTACGCATTTGCTGATAATACTGGAAGAGCAGTATGAGGTGGTTCGGGCATCTGGTCAGGATGCCTCCTGGACGTCTCCCTGGGGAGGTGCTTCGGGCACGCCCATCCGGGAGGAGACCCCGGGGCAGACCGAGGACACGCCGGAGAGATTACATCTCTCGGCCGGCTTTGGAACGTCTTGGTGTCCCCCCGGAGGAGTTGGTGGAAGTGGCTGGGGAGAGGAGCGTCTGGATGTCCCCGCTCAGGCTGTTGCCCCCACGACCCGGACCCGGATAAGCGGCAGAAAACGAAACGAAACGAAACGAAACTGGAAGAGCAAACTTTGCTGCTGGGATGTCCGCCATTGAATCAGCCTTTCACCATCTGTGGGGACGCGCAAGTGCATCTACCTTAGTAGTGCAGCCAGTAGGAATACTCTAGGAATGCTCTCTGAAATGGCTCTAGATTGGCTGAAAAGTACCGTCACAGGTTAAAGTTTAGTAAACCATGAGTACAGAGCCTGGAGGAGGTGCAGCACTCTAATCTGGTCTTTTTAGACCACTTGAATTACAATATTCTCAAAGGTTAATAGGAATTTTTGCCCAATGACGGCAAAAATAAGTTACATAACCCCACACTTTAGGCACAAACCCACTCGGTTAAAGAAATGTTGGCTTTACCTTATGTGTCTGGACGCGACGCGACAGGTGACAAAACATCACTGTCAGACCAAGTAATGTCTTTGAGTCAGTTTTGAAAGAATCTCTCAGTTGAATGTGAATGCATTGAGCTCACCAGCCGGATCCTCATTGCTTCTTCCCTTGCTTGCCTTAAAGTGACATTAGCCTCTACATAATACACCTTAATCTCTTTTTGCCTGTTAGTGTTTTTCAACGAAAGTCGATTTTATTTGCACAGTATATGTTTCCCAGAGTCACAAATCACAATGCCTCATTGGGCTTTACAATCTGTACGGAGGACGACATCGATTCAAGCGAGGCAAAACACAACAGTGATTTTGTAATTCTTCACTTTGGGTCTGAGAGTGTTACAGAAGATCACTGTATTTTTTTTTTTTTTTTATATATAACAGAAATGCCTCTTAATTATTGCTGGCTTAATCTCTTAAATCCCAGTAATCCCTATTCAGTCTCCCTTGAAGCATATTCACTTCAAAGTTACACACAAAACAACCTGTATCTGCTTTTTCCAGCGCTTCACTAAAGCTACATCACGCTTGCTCAACCTATCTTCTGTGTGATATTTTGCAATGAAAAAAAAAAAACGCTGCAGATTTATCTTTTTGTACTTGTGCCCGTAAAATCCATGTATGATTATATTCCAATGACATTTTCAAAATAACGATAAAGCGTTTTAGTATGTTTTTCCTTCCGCATGTGATGAATGTGGGATAGCTAAAGATGAGGGATAATGACAGATGATGATAGATGATGCTTTGGGCGTAGAACCAGAGGGAATCCTACAGGGCAACTTTTTCTTCTGGCAACCGCCGCCTAATAGAAAAAAAACAAAAAAAAAAACACCCAGATTGCTTCAGGTTTATTTAATGTTGTTTCCTTTGTGTCCACCTTTGTCTGATTTTGGAATTTGTACTCGGAAAACATGCATCACTTGGCAACTGAGTCAGTAACATTTTCTGTGACAAGACCACACACAATGTGCTGATGCTGTGCTCACCACCGTTCAATACGCCCAAAGAATGCTATCTATTCTTATCTGTTCATAACTGGAAAGCAACGCTCAGGCGCCCAGTCAAGGTTGAGGGGACCCCCCCCTCCCTGCATACACACACACAGCTGAACAGACCAAAACAAAAGATTCTGGTTGTAAACAGACTGGGAGCAGCTGACTGTGAGCAATGGCTTTCTGCGAAAGTGTGTGTGCGTGTGCGTGTGTGTGTGTGTGTGAGATTTGAATGAATGAATGAAGGCATGAAAGTGGAAATAGACCATGTTTTTTCCCATGTACTCATGCGAGAGGGCAGATAATTGATTGTTATATAGAAATGCAGACAGCTTGACACTTTTTGCGTACATTTTTTTTTTTTGTGATTAATATTGGATAATTAACAAATGAACTAAATACAAATAAGCACATGTAAAAGTAAAATTGACTACGTTAAGGAAGGGTTAGTCAAGTGTTTTTTCTCGTTAGACCAACAGAAATGCAAGTGCAGATGTGCACCGTATGTTATTATGTCATACATGGACTTAAGTTCATTTTTGCATGTTTGTGTGTGCACACAAGAGGCAGTGAGAAGGAGAAACAGTGTGTGTGCGTGCGAATGGGAAAGTGTGTGTGTGTGTGTGTGTGTGTGTCTGAACTGGCTACAGGTCAGGTCCTCCGTGTTTTTGTTCTACGTCCATATACTGTTTCAGTCAAAACCTCTCGGCTTCGCACTGTTCCCGGACAATACGGACGACTCTAATGGAAGCACAGGCCGACCTGAGCTGCGCACAGTTTCCTCCCTTTGTCTGTGGCAAACCGGGGTCGGTTCGCACTCTCTAAAATTAACATTATCACTTCGTTTACATAGTAAAATGATTTGCATTGCTTGCTGACTCCATTGTTTCAATATTATTGCGTAGAATTACTGAATAAACTGTCTAAATCTGGCATAATCTGTGGTGCCATTAACTCATTTTTCCACTGCAGACCAGTGAAAAGTTTATTTTACAACAGTAAAATTTGAAATGAATTATTTCATAACTTAACAGACCAAAAGCTTCAAGTGTTGGAAGTAGGTTTAGCATAAAAATCCACTGTTGGTGGAGCTCTGCTGAATGACCAGCAATGAGTGTTTTTACACATGACTGCATTTGATTCCAACTAACACTCACCGAAGGTTTTCAAAACAGACAATTTTGAAAGATAAGAGTATATATATAGTTTAGATTAGCTTTACAGTGACTCTATGGGGAGTTTTGTCCATCATTCAGAATTGTCATGGTAATATTTTCATCATTTTAATTTCACTTCCAAAACAGTAGTCTGGCAGATAACAAATCGACCCAGCTCATCACGTATGGATGTTCTGTCGTGTATCCTTTATGTCTTATCCAGGTGTCGCCAGCCAACATGTTAAACTTTCCCCGACGCACAACGTTGCCTGGGTTTGGTTCATGAAATTGCTAGTGACACCTGGTTTTAAACAGGCAGCCGCTGGGTGAAAATCATGTGTGTTACCCTCCACTTAGCCCTGACCTCTGCCTCGCTTGCCTCACTTTTGTCAAAAAATGTAATTTAATTAGCTTTGTCGGATAAACACATCATGACCGAAATAAGCATTCAGCGTCACGGCCGAGGATATCTGCCGCGATCCATCAATATCTCCAAAAATAAAGTCTGAACATCTTCTTTGTAGAAAACCAAAGGAACCAATCCTGATGATCTGTGGGGGCGAGGCTCGTGGAAACGAAACTCTCTAATGCGATGCATCATACTGTAGGCGACCTTGTACAAGTAGCTCCTCCTCGTCTTTCTGGGAATCCGTGTTTGGTTCAAACATGTTTGGTGAATTACTCCAATGTTAGAACTTGCCACTGTGCAGCATATAGTAGATTAGTTTAGAGGTCAGAAGACGGCAGAGCAGGTAGGCTCCGGGGCTGAGCAGTGAGTGGAGACCGGGTATGAATATGAAACAATATGAAACAATATGAAACAGCTTGGATAAGGTGGAGGTGTAGAATTACAGCCTTTCTGGCAGAAAGCTATATTCTTCCATGTGCATGATTTGTTGTAAGTATTTTTGGTGATAAAACATAACCGAATTGGAAACATAATCTGATCTGTCTGTCAGCTGTCTGTCGGTGCCACAACGTGCCAGTTCATGCAATGCACCTGCTGGACCAGTATTTGTGTGTTCCCCACTGTGCTTGGTACCAAATCAGTTACACTGTAAATGCAGAATATCTTCATTCAACCTGTGTATCATCACATCGGGCTTAACAAGAAGACCGAACCCAGTTTAATCTTTAGTTAAAGGTCAGTTCATGTCGCTCACGGTGGTGTCGGTTTACAGCAGGTCCCAACCGCCGGGAGCCTAAATATCCTGAAAAATGGACACGTGACAACCCAGATAAATCAAGTATCACTCAGCATCTCCGGTGTCAGAGATATCTCTCTCTCTCCACCGGACTCCGAGTCCGTCCATCCTCATCTTCCTCTCCGTCCTCCACTCTGTCTTTGTGCACATCTCCTCTCGTTCTCCCCGTCGGTGTCCATTCATCCTCGATCACTGCCTAAGTGCTGTGTAGAAGGATGGCAGCAAAATAAAATAACGAGAAAAAATCAAGACCGCATTAACAGCTGGTTTCGTGTTGCCTCTCCAGATGAAATCAACTTTTATCTGCGAAAGGATGCATTAAAAATCCACCAACTCCTCACTGGCCTCCCTTCATGCCTTTCCCTTTCTGTTTCTATTATAGACTTTCATTTTCACAATGAGCCAGAGGTAATCACCTATCATATTCTCTGCGTGGATTCTTCACCCCCAGTGTATTTTAAGCTTTGTTGCCCGCTGCGGACTCCCGTCTCATTGCCACGTTTCCATTACTTTGTTGACGTGACTATTAAACCGAAAATGTCAAACCACTTTGGGAGAGAAGGAAACAGCATTCAGTAATAGTATTTTAAATAGGTAATTAGGTACAAACAGGCTTTCGCGCAGTCACATGGACTTCTGAAAAATACCCAAATTTACCACTGCTGATATGCAAAGAGGAAGTAAATATGCTCGTGACACTTTACAATAAGGGTTCATTGATTATTAATTATCCACTACTAAGCATTATCAATTAATGTGTGGTGTAATCGCTCAATAACAGTCCTTATGTTAACGAAGGTAGTCATACAATACTTCCTTGCAATACTATTAACATTAGTTACCACAGTAATAATGGCCATTAACTGAACAGCTAAATGATACAGTGAGATGCATTTCCCTAATAACCCTAATAAAGCATTTATAAACCTGAAATTAACCACTTATTAATGGTCTTTGTGACCCTTATTGTAAAGTTTAAAACATGTATTCCTTAAATGACAACTGTTAGTATGGTTGTCAATTATTGAATAATGCATGATCTTAGTTAACATACAGGCTGTTGATTGAATGATTAATTGGCACATTAATTAACTGTTAGTAAATGCTTATTACCCCGTTAACTAATGTTAATTAATGTACTGTTATTGTAAAGTGTTATTGTAGGATATTTTATTTTTTAAAAAAAGGTCATAATATTGGCAGAAAAGTAAAGTAAATGAGTAACAAATGTCCTGAGCAGACATCTGCTAGCTTTAATCTAGCTTTAATCGCACGTGATGGGATCCACCCGTGAAACAATAAAGTTACCGCGGTAAAGTGATTCCTCTGTTGTGTCATACTAAGTAGTTTTCAAAACCTCTGAGAATTCAATAACGGCACAGTCTGTAACCACTGATCAAATCAGTGTCAGTGCCTGTCTGCCCGTTACCCTCCCCTCCCACACCTGATGATGCTGCGGCGCGTCCTAATGGCCCCCCAGCCTTTGGAGGATGTTTCATGGATGACTTGCTTGCGAAGGAGCCTCTTTGGGCTGCCTGCCACCAAAGAATAGATCAAATGTGGGATGCGCACAATGCAGTCGACGATAAACTGGGGCCAATTATTATCTTTGTTTCTCCGCCCCCGGGGGCCCCAGTGGTTCTGCCCGGCCTGGGAGCTGAGGCGAGCGAGGGGTGGGAAGCGGGTCTACGGTGATGTGTGTGTTTGTGCTGGTTGAGGAGGGAGTGCCGAGAAGCACAGAATCAAACGCCCCCTGGGAAAAAAAATCAGGCGCCCGGCTCTCCAGTCACCATAAAAAACATCAAGAAGCGAGGCCCCAGCTTTTTTTTTTTCCCCATAAGAGCAAGTTGGCCGTTAACCATTAAAAGGCCAACCTGCCGACCGGAGCGTTGCCATAGAAATGAGCAATAAAGGAGTCTGGGAGAATGAGTCCTCTGAGAGGGAGTGCAAGCAAGGTTGCCCTCAAGGTCATTTCTGCACTGACCCCCGCAGCCTTGTTACAATATATATGACCCATTTATGTCTCCATCCCCTGTTGGGCCCGACCTTGGTGTTTACGAGGCGGCCGCGGCAGAAAAAGGCCATCATACAATTGGCCTGATTCATGTGACATGTCAGCTAAACAACGGGCTTGTTACCCCCAACGCGGCTGCCCCTCCAGCTCATAGAGCTCGCCGTATATCTGCTCGCTAAGATATAGTAGCTCTGGGCTCCAGGCGTTCTTCTGACAGGCAGATTTAGTTACCTGTTAGGATCGATACGTGCTCCTGCTCCACTTAACAGGCGCAGTGCTTCATGTGTGTGTTGGTGCTATTTCCCAAAATGACGTTATAGATTTTGTGGCGCTCAAGTTCCATTCTGAAGGTTTTTCAAATTAAAGGTTTATTAAATGCACAGAAAACATCATAAATCATCCTTGTTTATCCCTCATTTTCTCTTTTGATACCTAAATCCTGTTGTTTCCTTTTTTTCCCACCGCGCCTCTGTGATGTCAGAGTGTTTCCTATAGACAACTTCCTGTGACCCGCAGTGAGCTGCTCGTGCACCACGGAAGCAGGAAATGAAATTCCGGCAGCGACACATGTTCAAAGGCGGCAAACATCAGTCGGGGCAGATCGACTGGGTTCAGCTGCGGCTCTGTGGATGCCGGTTAGCTCAGACTCGGGCTGCGTGACAGCTCGTCAAGATGACTGACGTGTGTGTGCGAGAGCGGGACTAACAGCACACTTCTTATCGGCAGCGGAGAAGTTGAATATTGTAGTTTTAAGAGTAGGAGGCACCTCAGACGCTGAGATGCTGTGGAGGAGTCATTTTTGTCCTTATTAGCGTCTCATATTATGCTGAAGAGTTGTGATAAACCTTGAGAAGAAGGCGCCAGGGAGCAAATATTCATCCTTTTTCCCCCCTAATTTAAAAAAGTTTATCATTTGTTCTAACAGAGTACAACAGAAGCTCTATTTTCACAGAGCTGTTCTCCTGCAGAAAGTTTTTAATTAAGCTAATAAGAACTGCTAATGTGTCCATATAACTCTCATCACACCTGCTGCTATTAGAATTAAAATTGGTGTCTTTCTGTGTCATCATCAATTCAGAAGCCATACAAATAAGTCTTTAAACATCGGATATTAAATTTACTTGAGTACCTTAAAAATTTTTCGAGCAATAAATGTACTTGAGTATCGAAATAATAAGTAAAAATAAATGCAATACATAGACGTAAATGCTCTATACTATATGAAATTACTCTACGATAATTAGCATTTTTCTGATTATCTGAATCAGTCTACTTTTATATCTTATTCTTGATCAAATTAGTTGATTTAAAAGCACTCTTTGGTGTCCGATGCAGCATGTAGAATGAAAAGTTAAATCATTAATGCGGACAGCTTCACCTCCCATTTAAAAATGTGATATACGGCCATTTATGCACATCGTATTAAATATGAAGACATAGCTGTAAATATATGGCCATATTCAGACATATGTCACACACAGCTCATCATATTTAGAGATATTTGTGCGAAATATGCAACAGAAATATTTGAGCTATCTCGCTTAAGCTGACGTATGTGTATTTGCAGACACGTTTTGCATGTAGGTGTGGCTTCCGTAAAAGTGGCCATTTTTGCTGTATTTTGAAATATATTTGCAGATATATTAAACGCTCACACGCATCTGACAAGCCGAGGATGAGAATCAGCTGAAATATCTTTTGTTTGATTCTTTTACTGACTAGCACTGACTACATTTACAGCACAACAACATTCTGATTAGGATCCACATTTTGGTTAAGGCTGGTATTCTGAATAAGGCGTTGAATCGTGCAGCAGCGACACAAATATTCCTGTTACTTGTTAATCGGCAGAAACGTGCACTCAAAGCGGTGACCGCAGCGTCAGGCACGTTTGTTTCCCACAATGATTCACATCCCATCCAAGGAAAATGAACAATGTTTCCCTCCTGTTGTATTGCGTTTTTCTTTTTCTTTTCTTTTTTTTTTTACCTATTCTACACTGTAATCTAATGACTCACAGTCAATCACATGATCTATGACACACAGGAACACGAGGAAAGTTTGAAAAGAAAAAGTAAAATGCCGACAAAATTTAGTGCGATTAAAGTGCATATAAGTGTTGCTTTGCAGGTCAACGTGGTCACTGTTTGTCCTCCGACATCACTGCATAGTTTTAATCTCACTGGGACGTTCTGGCCTGCAGCAAAGTCACAAACACAACAGGTAATCTTCCTGAT
>KV751365.1:1918156-1943870 GCA_001698575.1 Mola mola | reverse complement strand
AACCGCTAAAATGAATAGAAGGAGATCCAGCAAAAGGCTTCAGGGAGCAAAAGTGAGCAGGGATTAAAAAGTGTGGCAACATGAATAATGTTCACCTGTGTGTTGAGGTGAAAATGTGCCAGCAAAGCCGCTGTGAGAAGAGAAGTCGAGCACCCCTCACTTTCACCCATGGTCACTTTCCAAGGGGTTCAACGACAAAATAGGCTTTGAAATCCATCAGTGATTCAGACGGTGAGAAACAGGATTTCCTGTTTCCCCTCTCTGTCTTAAGTGTGGCAACATGAATAATGTTCACCTGTGTGTTGAGGTGAAAATGTGCCAGCAAAGCCGCTGTGAGAAGAGAAGTCGAGCACCCCTCACTTTCACCCATGGTCACTTTCCAAGGGGTTCAACGACAAAATAGGCTTTGAAATCCATCAGTGATTCAGACGGTGAGAAACAGGATTTCCTGTTTCCCCTCTCTGTCTTAATCTCAGCCAGTTCTCAGGTATTGAGGATTTGTCACGTATCACGTTTCCTAAATTTGACCAAATGTCACGATAACCTTGTGGGGTTTTTTTTTTTGTGCCTAAACTTAACAAAGCGACATAAACCCTAGTGAGAAGCTGTCGAGAAGGTCTACCTTTACAGATCTCTGTCTCTGCTCATCTGTAGCCCACTCCAGTCCAAACAACAACACTAAGAAAAAGACGATGTGCACTGACTTCAAGCGCGTGCCCTCAGCCTCTCAGTGCAATATCATCACTAAGGAAGGTGATAGATTCTGTAGAGACTCATAACTGACAGCAGACTGAACCTTAACCTCAACATAGAAAAGATGTGCCAGAAGGGGCTGCAACACACTGTCACAGGTTCATGTCAACAAGGCCCTCTTGGTCCTTCTTTATAAATCTTACATCAAGGCAGCTTTAACCTTTTCCTTGATTTGCTAGTTTGGTAATGTCAGCCTCAAGGCCAGGAGCTCTCCAAAAGCGTGCAGCAGAATTATGGGAGTGACCTGTTCTGTAGGCAGGTTGGAAGGAAGGCCGAAGCCAGGCTTTGAAACAGCAGCCATCAACTACACGCCGAGATCTGTGTCTTACCTCAAGGCTGCAGGTTTAGATAACCTCTCAGCAATAGATTCAGTAATTCTGCTGCAAAACCATTTGCCATTTGGCGACATTAGATAAAGTTGAGTTGAGTTGAGCATTTGGCTCTTTGTTTATATGTGCTGGAACATTATGAGAAACATCATCCATGACAAAAATAATTCCTCTTTAAAGGTATAATGCGTAACACAGTTAATCATTGGGTCTTACTGCCAGGTTATCAAACACAGACGGTATAATCTGATATGTTGGGCGACCAACCCCCAATCCAAGTCTCAGTATTTGACTCAACAATTGATGAATCCAGCACTTTTTGGTTATTCAGGGTTGCTCAACTTCTGAACTGTTTTTTAAAGAAAATCGCCAAGGAATACCACAACAAATGAGAAAAATGGGGAGTAAAAGGAGAAAGAAAAAGGTTTCCTTTCTACAGGCTACAGTACATGAACCGCAGTAGCGTACCGAGTTTTCAAAACGGCTTTTGACTGAGCTCTTGATGTGGTGATGACTTTCTCTTATGCCTGCAGCCCGTCCCTTTATTCTCAGGAGAGATTGTTTGGGGTTTCCCCAACACATCTTGGATTTTGTGCTTTTGTGTTCCAGCATCTCTGGGCCTTTGATGGTTTTCACGAATCATTTGACAGGATTTCAGCACATCCAGCACATTGTTTTCAGCTCAGTTTCAATGCCTGCCATTATGAATCGAGATTTAATGTCATATTTATGCGCTACACACTTTGGATGTTTTACTGCAAAATTGTTTTCTCCCACTTCGCTGTTTCATTTCACAAACTGCTCGATTTTGTGTTGCTCCGTGTGATGGAACGCTACCTTGCCAAGAGTGGAAAAACACATTTGTCCCTGGCTGATGATGCATGATTATGACCACAGGGGTTATTAAAACAGGGGTTTTGTTTTCCTAGCTCATGACACACGGGTCTGAGGAGGGCTTCAACACACTAGCTAGTTGCTATCTGAGTTGGATGAGGCCTGAGGCTGACCATCGGCACACTGGCAGTGCTCTCAAAGACAGAACGTAGTTCTGAATGACATCCTGCGAGCTTTTCAAAGTATAGACTCATCCCAGCGCTTCCACTTACCTTGACCCTCAGGGGGTCAGACACCCGCTCTGTGATTAAGAGGAGGCTTAAAACTCCTTTTTGATAAAGCTTATAGATAGTGCAGGCACAGGCCTGCTGCTATAGGCTTAGACTGCCGAGGGAATTCCCATGATGCACTGAGCTCCTCCATCGCTCCCCTTTCTCTACTCATTCCTGCCCCGGTAATTGCATGTTACTAATTTCATATCTTCCCCAGAGTCTCTGTACTTTCTCGTCTGGCAGGTTTCTGTGAAACGTGGACACGGTTCATCAGTCTGCAGCCTGCTGGCTGTTGGAGAGACGATCATGGGGCGCCGGATCGTAGACTGGGATCCCTTAGCCCTGTTTTTCCACGCGTAACGGGAGATTGTGTGACTTGGATCTTAGTCTGGATGGCCCAGCACCTTTTGGACCAATAGACTACACCTGCTCCTAGATCCATTTAACTACACATACTACTGGAATCAAGGATTTCACATGCTTTTAGACTCATGGAATTCACATATTTAACATGTATCAGCGACATTGTTTTTCAACTTTCTCGTTTTCATTGTTATGTTCTGTGCTTGTGTACATCTGTACATGTGATATCTATGTCACACCTGTGCCTTCATTTGTTTCTCTATTAGGGTCTTTCTGTGTTTCCTGTTTAGTTTCGAAGTTTTGTTTGTATCTTAATTCCCATGTCCTGTCAAGTCTTGTCCCTCAGGTGTGTGTGATTGCCTCTCCTCCCTAATGTGTCTCACCTGTGCCTAATTGTCTACCTCTCCCTTGTGTATTTAAACCCTGTGTTCCTTTCCTCCTGGGCCAGATTGTCTTGTGAGCAGTCCAGCGTTTATTCCTCTCCTCGTGCTTTTCATCATTGCTTGTATCTCGACTACTGAGTTTGCCTATTCCTTGAATTGTACCTTTGCCATGAAGTTAGATTTGCCTATTTTTAGTAAACGACTTTGATTCTGCCTTACTGAATCCCCCAGACCCTGTACCTGATAGTTAGGTTGCAGGAAACCGCCACAAAACACACATGCCAAGACATGACTGGAGCACATGGAGGGGATTTGAGTTTTCGGTTTTCGGTATGTGGCTGTTTGCCACAGACGGGAGCCGCCATTAGCACATACAGTCCAATATTCTGAACTATTTAATGAAGTGTAGCTACACTATTATGTATTTAAATGTGCATGTCATGAAGTGTTTTCCAGATTAAGTATTTGATAATGATTCTCCTCAACCAATCAGTGGTCTGCAATGGTTTCCATCACAATCTTAGCATTTGCTTAGCTTGCTTGGAACCCAGACTGACGTGGTACCATAAAATCATACCGGGTACCAAATTTCCACACAGGGCAGCGTGCTAAGCCTTCCCTGACACACAACAGGCCCATTGGCATCCATGGCTGAAGAACTGAGGCTCCCATCGGTTGTGTCCCTTCCTGATGCACAAAGTCATTGGTTTAGATACAAAACCTGCTTGGTTAGATTCAGGAAATTACTGGCGATGCTGGTGTAAAACAGGTGAGACGCTTCACTCAACCCCAATTAAATGGACCATGAAAACTGGCGATCTGGGGATGAGAATGGACTCTTTTAGGCCACTTTTGAATTACGCAGTGCTTAAAAATTGTACACTGTTTTATTGCCTTTTTGTGGTTATGTAAGCGCAGCACAGTCAAGTGTAGAAGTTTTCTTTAAAAAAGTGTTTTATGATCACAGGAAGCTTCAAAATCACAGTTTGTTAGCCTTAAACAGTGAATAAAACATGCCTTTTTATTTGTCTTTCTCTGCTTCCGACTCAGTTTGCAGTTTTTGACTCAGGATATAGAAGAACGAGAAGGAGGAATAAAGATCCCCGTGTCCCACTGAAGCAAATAAAAATGAAATAAGTGTCTTCTTTCATCAAAGCAATATGTAAATGACTGCGCTTTCAGGATAAGGTTCCTTGAGGACCTGCTACGGTTGCACATTTGATGCGCTGAGGGTTTGCTGTTTATTTTATTTTTTTTCTTTTCCTCTTCGCTGTTGTCTTTGTAGAGACTCAGCTGGGGCAAACGTAACAAACGGCTTGAAGATCTGTTGTTAAAAGAGAAAAAAAAAAAGCGAGAGAGGAAATTTATGCCTTTAATTAAGAAAAGTGTGTGGCATTTGAGGGATGTTACTCCATTGGAGTCAGCCCAGGAGCAGGCGAGTTGGGCTTGGTGTGTGTGTGTGTGTGTGTGTTGGTGGGGTCCAGTGTGTTCATGGTGGTCTCAGATAGACACCAGAAAACCTAAACTGCCTGGAATTGTTGTTTCTTATGATGCAAATACAGCCAAACCAAGTGAGAGCAGGATCAACAGATGGAGGAGCAAACGGCGAGAAATACAGACACAATGTATTGGGAGAGAAACTAGTAAAACAGGACAAGGTGGAAGAAAACTACAGAAATTCAGAGGTGATGCAGATAGCGTGCAATACAATATTATGAGAAACTCAATGAGATAAATAAGAAAAATAGACGCTACAGCCGCAGTTTATAAATAATTTGTAATAATCTTGACATGTTGAAGTGTTCGCAACGCTGTCAGGACACGCAGATTCCATTTGTATTTGCTGCTCCAGACAGTTGTCTCAGATTTAACCTCTTGGATTTGACATTTGCTCTCGGTCACTTAAGCACAGAGCAACTCCTGTGACAACCTGGAAAGAACACCTGCAGACACAGAGCCACATTACCATTCATGCAGAAAAGCTCTTGTCTTCACCCGATGAAGCGCAGTCTTTAATTCCACTTGCACTTGCTACCTTTATCCGTCTTTGTTGGGTACTGAGCAGGTAGAGATTTGTGTCTAAGTCAGGTTTGTTGAGCAGAAACTCAGGCTTGTCGCTGTCACCGAGGTGGAACCTTTTAACTTTCTGCAAATATTTTTTCATTAATTTTATTCCTGACAATATTTCTGAGTGAGACATACAGTAATGCCATCAGGAGATCAGGTGTAGGTCTAATTAGCTACAACAATACAAACATGCATCTAGTTGTTTTTCCCCCCACGGACACATAAACGCCGGTGAAGCAGAGACACATTTTCATCTTTCCTTATGAGTATCATTGGCACGCTAACGGAATAATAAGCAACTGTCAACCACCGTGGATGATTTTATGTTTCTGATTGGCAGCCGAGTCCATTCATACGGCTGCTCCCGCAGTTAAAGAAACGCTGCTTATTACAATTTATTATTCTACTGGCATTTATCACAGACGATATTCAATTACTAAAAACCTTTTCACTTTGGGTCGGGTAAATGCAGTGTGACGTTTGAATCTCCTGCATCAGCTTTGTTACAATGTGCAGTCATCACATTAGAAATAAAATCCCAGATGTGAGAGTGAATAGGCACTAACATATTTATTCATAATCTTTGCAGCTCTCGCATTATAGCAGCTTGTTCAAGTTGTATTAATAAGGCAGAACGCGATCACACCGGAAGAGTCAAACGAGTGCGAACGTGCACAGAATCGGAAGCACAAAGCCTGAGATAACAAAAAAAGCTGCTAACCACAATCATCACACCTGTAATCTCTTAACTAGAGCTTCAAGATTTGTTGAGCCGGCTGTTAGAAAGAAAGCATGGCTCTGTTAAACCAGCTTTATATACCCTTTACACCCCTCAGGCCCCTGTATAGACTTTGTTATTTGTTTGTTTGTTTGTTTGTTTTTTGTGAGCCATGTAACCAAAGCAAACCAAAAGAAAGAGCCAAAAGTTATTAAAAGTCCATCAGTAAGAGTGATGGCTTTCATAAAGTCTTTTGACACCTGACTTGACTTCAATAACGCTGATTCGAGCAGCTTTAAGAAGAGAAATTAAAACAGAAACGGGTCACATTTCAGACATTCACAGCTGAATGATTAATCGCTGCGGATGAGTTCAAGGCCTTTCATCTTTAACATGATGGTAGCAGTATATTATTATTTCGCGTTTGTTGTTTATAAAATGAATCTGACGTTGATGCATGAATGGTTCTTGTAGAGTAGGAGAAAAGAAATCTTTGCCGTCAATGGAGCTGCTGAGGTGCAGCTGCAAAGTGAGAGAAGAACAGAAAAGCGGTGAGAAACACAAGTACGCCATCTTTTAAATCTTTTTTTTTTTTAAATGTAATCATGAATGTTTAATGTAATGCGTGTTGTGTTAAAGAGAGAAAAAGACTTAAAGAATTTAAACGACTTATCTTTCTGTTGACATCCTAACCACTTTTTCTCTTTGACTTTTTTCCTTGAAAATCCACACTAATGTGAGAGGAATCTAAAAGGAGGGGGGCAAGCGGGAGAGAAGAGGATGAGAGCGAGACGTGATGATCTCATCAGGAATGATCTCATCGCTGCCTATCCTTGGAGATTTGTGTGTGTGTCAGACTGACTGGGTGACTCCGGGTGGGGGGTTTGTCTTTTCGCTCCCCCACGTACACACACGCTGAGCTTTTGTGCTCGACTTTGATCTGGCAACGCTGCAAACATCAAAAAGTCACTGGGAGCAGCACAGCGTACCGTCAAAGAAGAATGTTATGCAGATGCACGAGTACTCACAGAGGTGTTTATTTTGAGTTATGGGAATTAATAATTTGATATTCATGGGGAATAAATTATAAATGAAAAAACACAAAAGAAATGGTTTAAATTTGCAAAAAAAAATAGTGTGATCCTTTTTGCATCTACGCAACGACCTGATATGAAAAAAAATAAATCGGGAGGTGTGGCGCTCTTCTGCTGAGAGTACAAAAACAGGTAGAAAACAAAAAGAGTATTAAAGTATTAAAATGTTTCCTCTGAAGATCTGAAGACGTCTGACACTATAGCAGCAAACATGAGATCCAAACTGTCGTCCTGATAAACACGATCAGTCCCAAAAACAACTTATTTTCATTCAGGTTCCCATTCAAGACCTCTGGTGTCTGTAAATATTACGAGCGGCGTTGGAAGAAAGGAAGGAAATTAGGTGTCGTGGTTGCAGAGGAAGGAGTTCTGGGGAAAATGTTCAACTTTGTGAACCTACTGGTACAACTGGGCAAAATGATGGATCGCATCAAAATAAAGAGCAAGAACTATCTAAGAAACCAAAATTTAATCACATTTCTCCTAACTCAGTGCACTCAGGATGTGCACGGCGGCCCGTAGATAGTAATGAACTTGAGACTCTGTATTGTTCCTTTTACTTTCCAAAACCAGCGTCGACATCACGTTGGATCTCGAAGATGCAAGGCGGTAACCCCTCCAGCATCACTGCTAGCCTCCGTGTTGCCTTCTAGTACTTCTTCCTAACATCAGCGCTGCGCTTTATAAACCCCGTTTCCTCTCGTGTGATGAATCAGATAAAAAATCAAAAAGATTGCCACGTCCCCTGGCAATGTGAATACGGTCACTTATAGAATGTCTAAAATTGGTAATAGAGACAAACGACTATGTACCAATCAACAAACTCTCCTCTTAACTCAAAACCAGACAACACAATTCATCACACAACTTCGAACTCCACTGAGAGCAACTGGAAAATGGTTTCCATCGTAACTGAGGAGCGAGACACCTTTTGGAGCACGGAAAGACACTTTGGAAACACTTCTGAAACATGCATTTCCCAAGAGCAATGTACACAATTCCCTTGATCAAAGTTGGTGGCTGTCTCATGGCCAAAACGCTGACATTGTCTGTAGTTGTTCACGAGGGAGCTCTACTGTTTACACCAGAACCCGAATTAGACACGCTTTATTGATCCACAAGGGGAACTTGGTGGACCTAAGAGACCTTATAATTTGTCCAACCAGTCACCTCTCTCTCATTATTCTGCAATGACCGCATCATCTCCGACCGCACTGTTCCAGTTTCATCTGCCTTTGCTTGTCACGGTACTTAGGTAGCTGGTGTGGCTACAGCAGTCCGGTACGTACGTACCCCACTCACCAGATGATAGTCGTGGAAACACACGCCTGTAATGAGCTTACTGTCCCCAGGTGCACCGAACTGAACTGTACCCCTTGCTGGAGCGTTTTGGGGTTTTTTTAGAGTTCAATGAATGAACACTGGAGAGTGTTCATTCATTGAACTCTAATAAAAAAGAGATTACATCTCTCGGCTGGCTTGGGAACGTCTTGGCGTCCCCACAGAGGAGTTGGTGGAAGTCTGGATCTCCCTGTTCAAACTGTTGCCCCCGCGACCCGGACATGGATAAGCGGCAGAAAACGAAACGAAACGAATAAATAAACACACAAAGGAAAAATTGTGAAGAGCAAAAGTGTATTTTCTAGCGCTTCTAGAGAGAAATTCCAATGCAGATGAAACCCATGATTTCACAATTTTATTGATTCTACACAACATAATGAGCTCTAATGAAACTAAGACTTGACACTGTGATATTTCCAAACAAATGAGGAACCCGACTTCAGAGATATTGCTAAACTGTTTTAAGTTATGAAACAATTATGATTTTATTGCTTTTACGAGACATAATGAGAGTGGGACTCTTCATACAGGCGCTCTCGTGACAACAGTAAAGCCCAGAACTACACAGGAGCAAAACTCCTTTCTGTTTGGAGCTGCAGCTTTGAGACGACTAAACAGAAGCCTTTGTTTATGAGCTCATTTCGTCGTGACAAAAGAGATTTTCTGCTTTTTTCATTGCATCACTGCACTGTGCAGCAGTCAAAAAGAAAAAAGAATATCAAGGACATTTCTCATAAATCTATTCTTCTGTCGTTTCTGCGATAAATCTTGATACACATCGGCTTGAAACCAATGAAATACAGAGAGAACGAGCCATAGCACCGGTTTTCATCGTCTCAGAATTAATTGTATTCAGATGCATGTGGGAAAGTGATAATAGATATTATTGAAAGTGCGATTGTCATTTGTAGCACGGACCCAAGGTATTGGATTTCTCCCACATTGCCTTTTTTGGACGATCGTTTCCCAAACCCAACTATAGGAGGTGTTTTTGCATAAACTTAAACGAATGTCACCAGCTGTGCCTAAACCTATAAACATGCAAACCTCTCGATAATCTCTGGTCCGATTAAAGGGGCAGTTCCCCACTTTTGTTGAAACCACTTTTTTTTTTTAAAAAAAGGGAAATAAAACCTTATAATAAAACCTTTCAAATTGACTTTAATGGGAAACCATAAATAAGATGTTGCCTAAACTGACAATTAAATATTTCAACATGTTTACTTTTTGAATATATTTGATTATTTGATCCCTTTCACTGTACTTGAACTGTTCAGATGAGGAATTGAGTCCAAATAATAATCTAAACAGCCAGAAGGGCAGACAAGGTGATTTGTCTAGCAGCTTTTAACAACACAGTCATTTCCTTGGCTTTCCATAAAAGGCTTTAAGAACACAGAAAGACAGGTCATCATTCTCTATTTGTGAAAGTTAAACACATGTATGAAGGTGCAGAATCTTACATACAAGGCTAGCGTGTTAGCAAACTGCTGATTGTTTATCAGACTGACAAAAATGTCAGTAAGGACCTTTGAAGGTCATCTGTGCAAGCGGCTTAAAACCTCCAATATTTACATTCTTAACATTCTTCTTCCAAGACTTGCAGTAATTACCTAACTAAACAATGGAAATTATTTTCAGCAAGCTTTAGTTTAAAAGTCTCAGCGGACATTAGCATACTTGCTACCTTCAGTGTTGATTTTAAAAAATGATGACAATTAATGCCTCCTAGAACAGAAAAAGGAGAGGAACAGAAAAACGTGGACACGGTTGTGAAGGGAAAGATGCAAACTTGGGATGCCAGTGTTACAAGGAGACCTTGGGGTAACTCACATGATTGTTAGCGTTGTTTTGGTAATATGCTGGTAGATTATAAGAGCGGAGTTTCATACTGTGCTTCTATGCAGGACTGCGGTTGTGGAGACACACCAGCAGCATCATCTCTGGTCTGGAACAGCCCAAAATGTTACTCTCTGTATCCGGCTTAAGAAGAGATGTTAACGAGTTAAAAATGGACCTTTGCTAGTAAGAACAACGACACAAGACTGGACTAAAATATTAGTGGTGGACAAACCAAGATTCATAATGAATTATATTCTATGATGTAAGCAATGTGTGCAGACTGAAATTCAGTGTTGACCTTTTCCTGCTCTGTGTCCTGACCGTGGTCGGGGGAACGGGAGATGATAACCCCTGCACTTTCAGCAGCAGCAGTGAAACACTGCAGGCTTCACCCTTGGTATGCAAAGCTGGATCCTGTTTTTGCTTAAACTTAACTTGTTATAGCACTTTAAAACAGCATTTTTACACACACACACACACACACACACACACACACACACACATAACTTACATACTCTTGTAGGAGCCACACCCAGATTGTGAAGACATCAAGTGCTCTGACCATCTAAATTTTCAGCAGTAAAACGTCCTGGAGAGAAAAAGTTGTTTTGTTTTGTTTTTTTCTTAATTTATTTCATAAAAAAGGGCTATCTAAGTAAATGAAAAGCACTTAACACTGTGCAGCGTGCATGCAGGCAGCGTGGAACACATGCTCTCAGATGCGAGGTAAAAGGGTCTGCAAGGTTTTTTTTAACTCGCAATTGCAGAGCGCCAGAGACATGCAGAGGACTGTGCTTCCCCTGTGTGCGACCTCCTGTCACTTTCCATCCCAACACTTGTCTCTTGGCGCCGCCGTGGCCTCGGGCTGGAGACTTCAGACCGAGCAGACGCAGCCATGTGAGTGTGTGATTAGAATAGTGAACGAGGTCAATCGTGATGCACACCTGACCGTGTACGATATCATTGTACCCTGTGCTGTTATATAATGCAACATGACTGCAGTTATTACACCGGCCCGACAGGGACAAACAGGACTGTTTTCCTCTTTGTGCTTGTGTTTCTCCTTGATGTGTATTTGTGCTGTGGGCTGTATGACAAGGTCTCCATCGCAACAAGATCATGTGGACAAGGTAACGTTGAAGTACCTGGAAAATAAGATTTAAAAAAACCCTGATGAGAATACATGTTGTATACATGAATATGTGCACCTGACCGACCACTGTGAAACAACAGCCGTAGATATGTATTTATTTCCATCCGAGTGGCTTTTACAGCTGAAGAAAACAGTTCAGCTCAGCCCCCAAAGAGAAATAAAAATCCTAAAAACTGAACAAACTTACCAAAGAAAATTGCTGAGATTTAGGAACATGATACAACTTTGAAAAAAGAAGACGAATGGGATGAGAAGCACAAGCTGTAGGACCCTCAGATAAGAGATTATTCAGATAGTCCGAACCGCCGGTTTTCTGAAGAAAAGCTTGAAGGGAGAGAACCTGAAATGTCAGCAATAAATCCTCAAGGTTCAGAAAAACGGAGAATATGTGGAAAGAACTGAAGACTCTATACAAAGATGGACAACACCTGAGATCCCAAAACTTGAAGCCAAAGCATCTTGATCGCCCCCTGGTGGCTGGCTCCAGTTTAGGTCTTACAGGTACTCAAAGCACTCCTTTTTCTTCTGTCACTTAGGTTAGTTTGTATCACACCAAAGAACGTCCATTTGCCAATAAAAATTGGGTGAAATTGACTGACTGTCGCCAGTGCAAGATGGCCGCACTCGTATCGTGAACATGTCGCCCAACCTCATGTGAATGAACTATCCTGTTGCACTAATGCATTAAATCCCCTTACAATTACAGGCCCTTTGATATGCAGGACCAATGCATCTCTGTCCCAGAGCAACTTGTCCTGATGCACAAGTCCTATATTACTTTGGCTAAGTTTAACCTACTTGGTTAGCTATAAGAAACTGGTGACACTTCAAACGAGACACAAAATCTGATATGCAGGGTAAAAGTCACGTCTGACGGCCTTAAACTTGCTTTTAAACACAAATACAAATTTCTGAATGATGATTTAAACACATAAGACCTGTTTTTCCCTTCCTGGGGATTCTGTAAAGGTAAAAAATTGCCCCTCGGAGGTGTGTTCTCCCAAAAAATGGAGATGGATTTTGATTTTAACGTCGAGTCAGAAGGTAGAGCAGTCGACCCTTGACCCCTGTCGTCATGTTGAATTATCACTGGGCAGGAAAGTATGGGTTTTGCGTATGACACTGTGGGGGGGCGCTTACTTATGTTGTGAAGCTCTTTGTGAGGTCAGCTGACCAGGAAAGTCATTCGTCTTTGCTTTAAGAGTGTAAAAGTAAAAAAATAAATAAATAAATAAAAAATGACACCTTTTTCTGTTCAGATTGTTTTTCACGCTTCCACCACGATGGGCTTTTCACAAGAAAAATGAACATTCGATTTGCGGCAACAGCCAGTGGGGAACCAAGTCGGACGTCTGGTCGTTTTGGGCTCCTGCTGTACGAGATGACGTCACGTGGCAAGATGCCATATGAAGGAAAACGCAACAAGGAGGTGTTGGATCTGTTAACCTGGGGTTAGTTAAAAGAAAATAAATGTGTGATTTATCTCGTTGTTCCTGCTTGAGTTTGTGCCTTTCAGCACCAAATCGTAGTTTATTTGTTTACATCTGTTCTAGCTGTTTACTGTAACGGATTTAAATCTGATTAGATTGTCGGAGGTATCGCATCACTTTCATCTAAAGCTCAGTAACGAGGAGATTACAACTGCTTTCACCTGCCCAAAGCCAAATATATATGTATGCTGGCTAGAATATTTATGGAAGTGTTAAGAAACTCCTAATTTGAGGTGGAAGGAAAAAAACAAAAAAAACAAAATGGAGGAGGGTTGATGGACGTCAAGGCTGTCTTAGCGCTGCCAGTGATTCCCGTCGGCAGCTAACAGGCCGGAGTGACTGGGATGTGGATAAGACAGTGATCAAAAGAAGCCTTCACACCTCCATCACCTTAATGAAAGCTCAACAAGAGGATCCAGAAGCGCCGGGCGCTTTGTAGTCCCGTCCCCTGCACGAGAATACGTGTCTGAACGCGTGTGCACGTCCGCGTGTTTGTGTGTGTACGGCTGCACAGATCCGCTGCGATTGTTTGTGTCATTTTTGAGGCAATTATTTTAGTGATTGGCCGCATCAGTCATCACGCATCATCCAGACCGACACGTTCGGTAATTCATCTTATGGCTCGGATATAATAAGTCGACATTAAAACAAATTTTTACTTTCTTCTGTGTAGGTTTTTCTGTTGTTTTTTTTTAACCTTTGGGGTATTGAATTCAATTATCTACAACATTATAGAGGAAAACAAAATTCACAATGCAACTGAAACTAATTAATTTTGTCTCTTGGGAGTTTGGGAAAAGAACAGATTCAGAATCATTCTGTTACCGCTGCTGCTGAGTTCCTTCTGTCGGAGACGTCTGGAGACATTACGAGTAGATGTAGGAAATGGGGTTGAAAAAGCTACTAAACAATGTTTACATGACAGGCGCAAACAGCAGCCGCAACAGATTTTAAGGACGTTGAAAAAAGGCCCAAATCCCTCTCAGTTCTGTTTTTACCGCTTTTATCCTGTTGTTTTGGTGTCCGTTTTCAGCAGCAGCAGGCTGGTTTTGAGCACAAACCCAAACGTTTTGCACCAGGCAGGAGTCAGACAAAATAATGATTGCTGTCCTGCTCCCCGAGGTCCCTGTTGACATCAGGACAGCAGAAACTTTACACATCTTCCATCGCAGACTGAAAACGCTCCCGTTTAGACACCAAAAATAGCACTTGAAACAATTCAGCATATTGCATTTCCTCCAATAAAAGCCAGCCGTAAAATAACAGACATAATGGAAAGCACAAATTGTTTACCTCAAACAAATCCAGGGGTGGATAAGTGATCCCACTACGCATGTGTATGTGCTAATGTCTCAGTTAAAATGGGACCAAAGAAGGTTACAAGGAGGAATCAATCAAATATCAAATATCACATAAAAATAAAGGTTCTGTCTCTAATGTAAGCCAG
Source organism: Mola mola (assembly GCA_001698575.1). Lineage (NCBI taxonomy): Eukaryota > Metazoa > Chordata > Actinopteri > Tetraodontiformes > Molidae > Mola > Mola mola. The sequence continues at coordinate 1,929,784 of KV751365.1, read as the reverse complement.
GTTCCAAAAAGGGTCACAGTTCTCTCCTCAGCTCCGCAAAATGAAGCACCGGGTCAATATTTGAGTTTTTAATTCTCGCTATTTCTGAGAGCTACCTACATTGTTGTACGCACATATTGTAGGTTGGTTTGTAGGAAAGTGTCTGGAGTTAGTGAGCCAAACAGAACCACAGAAAAAAAAAAAAAGGAAAACACACTTCAACTGAATGTAAATTTTGTGCCACCCTTATTTCAGGTTGCTGCACTACGAGTTTTAGTGCCACCCTGAAGAAATGTTGTTCTTTCTTGCATTTTGAGAATATAGTCATAAGTTTATGATCAAGTCCAAAATCCAAAGGGAAAAAAAAGTCCTAATTTTATAAGATTTTGTTATATCTAACGCCAACAAAACAGGCAGGTCCTTGGACAGCCTCCAGAGAGACGATTTCCTCCAAGTCCAGGTCGCTCTTTCCTCGGAATAAACACTTGCAAATTCAGAATTCAAAGTCCCCGATACCGATGCTAATGTGATGCTGCTGTGCCAAAAGATGGATCATTTCCCTGCTTGTGAAACGTGGACTGAAGTACAACTTCACAGAGTTCTCCACCAGCCTCATTAGTGTACAACAGGGGATTGTTCTTGTGACATCTGTCCTCTGAAGTAACACAATAAAATTCCCCTTAATTACAACTTTATTCTCATTAGGTTTCCAATGACTTTTGTCTTCATACATTCAAGACTTTATTCTTAGAAAATTCTGTACTTTTTTCCTCAAAGTCTCCAGTTCATGTTTTCCTCTCTGTGGCCCTAATACTCCGTCATACTGTACCCTTCCTACTTGCAAAAAAGTGTTTATTTTGTCAGATAACGGAAAAAGTATGATAGTAAAGGTGATTTTAAACTTATTTTGCAAAGTGCAGCAACCGAGCAACATTTCTTCCACGTGTGAATTGAATTGAAAGTATACATACAGCAAAACACATCTGCCCTCACTCGATAATGTTCAGCATTATCTAATCGGTATCAGCATCTGGACATTTTGTTGTTAGAGTAGAAACGGGAAAGAGACATCTTTAAAATAACCAATGTTTTGGACAAAGGTGCAAAGTGATGGCAGATTAACTCTTGTTCACGTTGACTCGTGACTCATTTAACCTGCGTCTCCTGACGCCACAGCTCCATCAGCGCCGCTCCAGAGGGACCACAATCCGTACTAACCTGAGTGATGTTGCAGCTGTCGCACCGTGTCTCCAGGAGTTTGTTTGTCTCTGCATCCCTGAATCACACTTGAAAGCAGCACAGAGATACACGTCTGTCGAACACAGTACGGGCATCGAGTCTTTTCCTGCCGCGCCGCACCGCCATCTGTTTCCCAGTTCGCTCCCAGTTATCGACATGTGTTCAAGTGTCGCATGCTGTCGCTCCCGCAGTCACATTGGCTCCCAGGTCCCCAGTTTGGCACGCAGCGGCGTGGAAGATGTGACAGTTCGCGGTGGATAGTAATTGGATGAGTTGCTCTGAGATAAAAATGTGACGCCTGTTCAAATGACTGCTGGTCTAAAGAATCATTAAAAACTCACAGTTGATGTTATTGATAGAATTTGAACAACCAATCAAGGCCGTTTCCATCGCCACTGCTAATCAGATCTGCACATTTTGTCAGGATCCGCCGGTCCGTTGTGTCTGACTTTGTCTAGTTAGTGTTCTGTTTCCTGTTTTATTTTGGTAGTGTCTTGGTCGTAAGTGTTTCCCGCCTTTGTGTCTTAACCACCTGTGTCAAGTTAGTCCTCCTCTCTCTTGTTCCGAGTCCCAGCAGCCTCCTCGTGTTTCGACCTCTTGGTTCTTTTGACCAGAGTTTTGCCCGTCATGTGCCGACCTTGATCTGACTACACGTTAACAACTTTTCTCCATGTCATGTTCTCCTGATAGCGTTCATACGACAGAGAGGGTGAAACTATAAGAAGCCACTTAGCAAAGATTGTTTGTGGAATACGGTTGATCATTAACTGTTACATCCACTTTTATTCGTTGAAGCAGATTCAGCCCATTTTCAAGCTCTCGGTTCTGAGGCAACGACCCTGCGAGAGGCCGCCTCCACCCTGCTGCCAGGAGACTGGGTCAGTCTCCTGGCAGCAGGATGGGGTTCAAGGTTGCGGCCATGTTGTGTACCTCCAAAAATTCACTCTGTTTATGCTTATTTCTGCCTAAACACAAGCACAAAATGAACGGAATGACTGGACGGATACAAATGAACTGAGCGATTACTCAAAAACTAAACTGCCCTGTTGATGACTACACACAGCTTTTCTTTTAACTGAGTGTATTCTCTTACTTTAATAATCAAATAAAGTACATTCCAGAACTGCTGAAGTGCTGCTCACGTTCACTGTTCTCTCAGAATAATGAAATATTTGTGAGAGGCATTTGTGCAGTTTGGTAAGTTTTGACGATGTTTTCTGCTGTGCTGTGAACTGTGTTTCTAACATTTGGGCGACCCAACATACAAATACAGCAGATCTAAATAACATGTAAACAGTCCATTTATTTCGTTTACAACGTTCGCACTTCCCAACAAGCCATTAGGTGAAATGATAGTGAGTCTGTAATTAATCAGTGATCGCGGGTTTGACACTTTCTTAAAAAAGCCATTAGCAAAATGAACAAGTCGTTAGCAGTTGCAAATGCTAATAATCCATTAATAAAGCTGTCGGCAGATGTAACCGGCCATTCTTTTTCACATGTTCTTTGTGTTTTTCTGTCCCTTCAAGTCTTTGTCCTCCAACAAAGCAACGTAAAGTTGTTCTTATTGATTGACTATATTTATAAAACAACATTAAATAATTCCAAAAACATAATTAAGTTGTTTCTTTATTAGAAAGTGACATAGAAACATATTTAATCCCTTTTATGTGAAGGGTAAATAGTTAAAGGATATAGAGATGAAACCAGTCAGATGCCCTGACTGTGGGGTGAGTAGGGCAGTGTGTGTGTGTGTGTGTGTGTGTGTGTGTGTGTGTGCGTGCGTGTACGTTTGTACGTGCACTGCCTCCTGGGAGTTTCTCCTCCCCACTCAGCAGTAATGAGCTGTGCAGGCAACATTTTGCTTATAGGCCCATAAACAACACACTTATTAAGATGGAAGTTGCTGCGAGCAACCAAGGCTAATTCGGATACAGATGTGTGTGTGTGTGCGTGTGTGTGTGTGTGTGTGTGTGTGTGTGTGTGTGTGTGTGTGTGTGTGTGTGTGTGTGGTGGGGGATGGGCTGGGGGTGGGGGGAGTCTCAGTCAATCAGGTTGTAAACAGAGAGAGAAGGATGATAGACAGAAAAGGCTTAGAAGGATTTGCAGCCATATTCGGTGTGACGACTGACTACACACACACACAGAGAGAGAGAGAACTTCCTGAAGATGGAGATGGAGAACGGAAAGAGATGAAGAAAGACACAGAAGAAAGAAAAACACAAAACAAGAGCGACTGACATGTAGGAGGAGGAGAAAGGAAGATAAAACGGGACATTGAGACAGAAAGGAGCAGGGAGGTAGACGGAGGGAGAGATTAAAATAGAGAGCGAGTGAGTCAGGCATGGGAAGAAGGAAAGACTGAGTCACAAAGATAAAGAGAGGGAGACGGAGAAGTACTCACACGCCGAGAGAGAACGTGAGAAAGAAGAAGTCAGTGGCACACGTCCAGTCAGAGCTGAAGAAGAGAAGAAAGAGAGAGGGGGAGGTGCACATGACTGGATAGAGTAAGATCAGATCTTTATTAACTCACCAGAGGAAGTTCTCTCTGCATCAAAGCAGCATTAAAACAATAAAAAAACAACTGCATTTCAAGATCTGCCCATCGTCGATTAATAGTCCAGTCATTTATTTACACTAATCGAAACAGCTGAGATACACAATTAAACCGTTTATCCTCTTCATTTTCATCCCTTTCTCCCTCCGTATGTGTAAATACAACATCTCTCTCCCTTTGTGGAGTATTTTTGGTTCACCGCGCCTCTCTTTTGGGCTCCGTGTGACCCGGCTCGAGTGCTGCACCGAATCCTCCACCTCAGCAATGTTCACTGGCCTCATATCCAGCGTGACCAAATCGGCAGTGTTGTCACTAAGTTCTCTTCTTGTCTTCTCCGAGTGGTGGTGTCAAATCAAAGTTTTTCAATCAGGGAAGAGAAGCAGTGTGGAAAGCACCATGACGACCAAGAAACAGTTCACTGTGTTGAACTGCATCATGGGAAAACCCTCTTTTTTTAGTGAAAAAACATCCCTGTGGCGAAGCCGTTTCGACGGATCGATTATACTGCAGTGATTAATTCGTGTACACCGAGGAGATTAATTAAAAGCACGTGAGTTATTTTCAATAAACAGCATTATTAATGTGCTGATATTTATCCAGAAATTGGTTGTTAATCATGATTTATTGGGAGAAATAGAATCCGTCTCTCAGCACTCCAATACAGCCAGAATGGAACGATTCTCGTTTCATACCTGTATCTGTCTTTTGCAACGATTTGGCCATGTGATTGGCTGTAAAATCGGGCTCCCTGTGTCCAGTTATGCATCGGCATAACGTGATAAAAAAATAGATAAATAAATGCATGAAACAACAACTGGGAAATGAAGAACTCTGTAGTGTTGCAATTATTTACAGTTTCCTATTTTTTTTAAAAACCCCACAGCTCTAAAGTTGAAAAAAATCCTTTGAATCTACCCAGAATTTGACGTGTTTTATATATTCATGTCCCAGTTTAAATCTAGCGGTGCGTGAACAGAATTTTAGATATTGTTTTTTAATTAATTTATTTATTTTTTCACTGACGGCCTCTGAACGAGTCACAAACGTCGTCTGTCTTTCTGCCCTTGTTTGATTTGGACCTTACATAAAGGAACGCGGTATGTTCCTGCGCACATGGTTTTATTTTGTTCTGAGGATTGAACCAGTAGAGTTAAATCACCCTTCCAAGTAAAACACTTTATTGTTGCATCTTCATTGTTCCAGCTGTCAGTTACATCACATTTCCCTGGCAGAAAATGAATGGACAGACATGTAAATAATGGGAGAGAAAGGAGGAGAAATGAGAAGAAGGAGCAAGAGAGGGGAAGAATGGAGAGGACTGAATTGAATTGAATATTTTGGGACAAAATAAGAGAGTTAAAGAGGAGAAACAGCGACGGAGGAAGATGATATTGAGAGGGAGTGCAAATGGGAGACTGTATAAAATACTGGAGTTTAAGATAGAGCAACCTGTCTTCATCCCATCTCATCTCATTCAGATGTTTTTTTCATGCACAGTTATCATTCACATGGACATTTTGTCCAATTTGCAAAGGTTCATCTTATCCTGATGCTGAGTTTAGTCACAAAACACTGGTGATGTTTGATTAAAATATTGCTTCAGCCGCGATTAAACACATTTTTGTTTCATAGAAATACTTCACTTTTCATGAAAGAATCTGTGGCCTTATGTGGGGAATCTACCATGGTTGTGGGGTTTTTGTTATGGTAGTCTGGTTGATATCTGATTTTCTTGTTGTGGTTTTTGTAATAAACTACTGTTTCTAGTTTTTCTTCCTGTTGTGTTTTTCTTTTCTTTTTTTTTTTTTTTTTAATGTTTTTGTGTTAACTCTTGTTACTTTTGAGCTTCCAGTTTATTTCATGTTTGACTTCTTTTTAGTCTCTGTATTGATATTTGTAGTTTTCCTCAGTGTTCACCCCTGTTTGTCACCTGTGTTCATTTCTTATGTGTCCTGTCTCATTTTGAAGGTTTTGCTCCTCTGTTGTGGCAAAATAAAGACTTTCTCAAAGCAGGTCTGTCTTTGTCACATTCTATTTAACTTGCATGGAGGAGACAAAGTGCAACCTGAGATATAAAGTCTCTGCTCTCTATAGTCTCTCTGGGTGGAGTAGTTAAAGTGTACGAATAAAGAAAAACAAAACAAAACAAAACCATCTACAAGGCCTCTGCTGAAAATGGCCTTCACACGGTCTTGATAAACCACCTGCGCCTGAGAAGAACAAAAAGAAGATTCACAGAGAAAAGGGAAGTTTCACTGAGGAACACAAGGTTATTATGAGCACACATACAAAATCATACAAAAACATGATTCTGGGAATTTCCATTACACTCCCCTGTGTCCAGTGATTTGCATTTCCCTCCATGTGATTACCTTCAGGTGTTTCACCTGTGTCCTGTTAAATGCTCCACCCTGACGTGTCCACTGATCCTCAGCCTCCTGGTGTTTTTAAGTCCATGTGCTCCCTTTGTTCCTTTTCAGACGTGTAGTCATTACTCGTTTTTGAAGGCTATCAATGGCGGATTGCAGAATGAAAGCAGAAATCCTCAGCTATGATTGACTTTCACCAGAGGCAGTCAATAAGGTTTAGGAAATGACTGGTGGCGCCTGATTTCAAACAGGACATGAACCTGTTCCTCCTCAGGGAAAGTCAATAATTTGGGTTGGCTATCACGACCCGGTCCCAGATTTCCATTCCATTTTCATAACCCGACCCTTTAAAGACGAGTAATCGAGAACCGTTTGGAGCCTGAATCGCTACGATCCAAACGATACCCAGCTTACCCGTGACCCTCCGCCTCACCTCAGCTCTCAGCACCTTCCCGACAGCTTTACGTTGCAGGTTCATTAACCTCTCGTGACTCTCTGCCTGACGCTGCCTTCAGCGCCGGGCTGAGAACAGGCTGTAAAAACAGGAAATTAGAAAAACAAGCACCAACACTTTGCTCACACTGCAGGCAAAACTGTCCAGATGTGGCTCATTTTTCCCCTAATGACAGTTATCAGTACAGTTCACATCGAATCCCATCTTTTCAGTGCCCGATTTGGGGTCCGATATGCCATCCTAAACCAGATACATACCTGATTTCTGCTGATACGACACCTGTGCAAACAGATCTGGTCAGAACTGTGTGTTTTCTTCCTTCCGTGGCCAATTATTTATCAGCTGTCAGCAGTGGCAGACAAAGCCATACATGGAGCATCGCAGTTATGACAAATGGGAGACAGAAGGTTACTAATTTAGGAGCTATATGGGAAGACGCTTCAGTCAAAGTTCCTTTTGTCTCTTCTCGTCCTCTGGATGGAATGTCATTGATCTCAGCAAACAGCTCAAGAAACAGATGCCTCCACAGCTGCTTCATTCATTTCAACGATCGATTTTCACATACAGCACGGAAATGAATGTGAACAGATCGTATTTGAAAGTCTTTACGAAATATGATATTGGAATATTCAGGTCTCTGATCGCTGGCTACCATGTGTCTCCACCAATGATGATGTCACGATGATCGTGAAGAGTCTGATGCCGGACGCTCTCTCTCGTCAGCCGTCACCGGTTATCAGATGGAGAAGCTCCATCTGGCACACAAGCTCAGGCGGCCAGAATCCAAAGGTTCATCCTCAACTGTTGGCGGGACAAAATCACAGATGTGGTGGGTGCGGAGGATCAAAGACACATCACGCAGAATGAGGGGAAATGGGGATAATGTTGGAAAGATGAATGCCCAGATCATGTCTGGGACATGATGAAGACCAGCCTCCAAGCTGAGCTGTAAACATACAAATGAGAGAATGTAAATGCAGTGTCATGCAGAGAGGACAAAGGAGAGCGAGAGCGACAACGTGACAATGACGTAAAGTCAAACAGATAGTAAAAAAGGACCGGATGGCGGTGAGAGTACAAGAAAGAATTTGAAACAGAACAATAGAAAGAGGAGCGTGTGTGTGTGTGTGTGTGTGTGTGTGTGTGTGTGTGCGTGGAAGTAGACTTTAATCAATAATACCACTGAGATCAAAGCCAGAACAAATGGATGTGTATGTAAAAAGTCCTCCGACTCGCCTCAGGTTCCCATCAGCCTCAGGTATTTGTCTTTTTCTTCGTCCCGAAGCAGCGCTCGAATGGACACAATGGAGTCGACGTGCATTTGAATGGCTGTCCCGCTGACTCAAATCAGTCAAATGAAATTTCTCTTTTTCTTAAGCAATGAAATGTCACAGGGGAGTAATTTGCATCTGCCACGTGCGATACTGCAGGATGCCGCCACCAGTTGCTGAGTGGTGTGTAAGAGAGAAACGCTGTGAGATGGTGAGCAGCTGAAAAAGAAGAAAAAGCTGATATATTTGCTCATATTCAAAGTTCTCCTTTTTATTTTTTTTTTTACTTTTCTTTTTGATGTCTACGTCTACACACACTTATGCAGACTCTCATGTACACACATGATTCATTCTCTTGCGTTTCAACAATGAATATTAAATACATATTTAAAAAACATTGTTCACAAACGCTGCACTCTTTGTTTCTATCTCTCCGAGCCACACACACGTCAGCAAACAGCTGCATGTATGCGTACTGCAGTAAACAGGAGTGGGCACATGAAGATAAACACAAACGCTCCTGCTGTTTGTGCGTTTGCTGACTTGTATAAACATGATTTAATGTGCAAATGTGAAAATGCAAATTAATAAGCAGCCACCCAGAAAGCGTCACACACAAACACACATGGGCGACATAATAAACCAGTTATTTCATAAAGTGAGGAGCATTGCGTGCACAACACACACACACACGCTGCCATATGCTATCTCTGTCTGTCTCACATGCACATACACTCACAGAGTGAGAAGACGCACCACTTCTCCGAGACACTCGCACGTGTGCAGTTGCTGAGCTTGTTTCCATGGAAACCAGGAGGGACAAGATGTTACAGAAAGACATTGCGAAACGCTCACCTGAACCCGCATCCTGAACGTGAACAAACGGACCAGAGCTGGATCCACGCGGATGTGTTTTGCTGTGGCTTTTTGTCATTAGTTTAACAGCCCGTCGGCCTTGAAAAATCTTTGTCTCCTTCCCTTTGGCATTTTGTTTTGACACACAATGTACCTCACTTTTCAGTTCAAACTGCAGAAGGGTAAAAATTTAAGAATAGTTGCTAAAATGATCCCTATTTCCTGACAGTAATGCATGAGACAGTCAGGAAAAAAAAAGTCTGGGTCCTCTGTTCAAGCCTACTGCTCTAAATGCCATTTATGAAAAACTTCTAAACGTGCTTCAGTCACGTCTTGTAAACTAGCAGTGCCCCTTCTTGCTTCAGTGGCTTTAGCAAGAGCATCAGGAGCTTTACAAACACAATGGCAAAGACAAGACTACCGGTGATGAAAAGACACCAAAAATAACCTGACAGTTGAAGAAAAGCATGAAAAAAAATTGATGTAGACTGATCCTGATCACGCGCATGGCAGCCTTCTCTGAAGGGATGAGCTTATAGGCAGAAGTGGAGTGTGATTCTTCAAGTTTTTCAGCCCAAGTCCTTTCTCTTCCCTCTGACCTTCATGCTCCTGTGCACTTCCTTTCTACTTCGTGTACATCAGGCTGCATCGTCTGTTCAAGTTGTCTGAAACTCACACAGACGGCTTTACATTGCTTACACTGCACCTCGGATGACCCGTCTGTCAAACTTCTAAAGTTTGCAGATGACACAATGGTCATCGGCCTGTTCCAGGACGGTGATGAGTCTGCCTACAGGCACGAGGTGGACCGACTGGTCGTCTGGTGTGGTCAGAAGCACCTGGAGCTGAATCCGTTCAAGTCTGCGGAGATGACAGTGGATTTCAGAAGGAACCTGCCCACCCTACCCCCCCCCCCCCCCCAACAGAACAGTGTCTAGTGTGAACTCATTCAAGTTCCTGGGAACCACAATCCCCCGGGACCTGAATTGGACCTCCCACATAGACTCTGTCAGGAACAAGGCCCAGAAGAGGTTGCACTTTCTGCATCAGCTGAGGAAGTTCAACCTGCCTCGGGAGCTGCTGGTCATCTTCTACACCGCCATCATCCAGTCTGTTCTCTGCACTACCTTCACTGTCTGGTTTGGATCGGCCACCAAACAGGACAGGAACAGACTGTAACGGAGGTCATATATAAGGTCTGCAGAGAAGATCACTGGGGTCAACCTGCCCTCCATCCAGGACCTTTACAGGTCCAGAGTCAGAAACCAGGCAGGTACCATCGCTGCAGACCCCTCACACCCGGGACACAAACTGTTCAGACTGCTTCCCTCTGGTAGGCGCTAAAGAGCTCTGTTCGCCAAAACCACTAGATTCAAAAACAGTTTCTGCCCCCAGGCTGTCTCCCAGATCTCCCCATAAGCCAACTGTCAGGTCATATATAAGGTCTGCAGAGAAGATCACTGGGGTCAACCTGCCCTCCATCCAGGACCTTTACAGGTCCAGAGTCAGAAACCAGGCAGGTACCATCGCTGCAGACCCCTCACACCCGGGACACAAACTGTTCAGACTGCTTCCCTCTGGTAGGCGCTAAAGAGCTCTGTTCGCCAAAACCACTAGATTCAAAAACAGTTTCTGCCCCCAGGCTGTCTCCCAGATCTCCCCATAAGCCAACTGTCAACCTCATGAACATCTGCACACTTGCACATTACTGCACTATTGTACAACATTCCACTTTCGAATGTCAATGTATATACAGTATGTATATATATCTATATATATTTTCCTTGTCTTTCCCTCACGTGTCCAAGACAGAAACACCTGAGTCAAATTCCTAGTATGTTTACACATACCTGGCAATAAAATCTGATTCTGATTCTGATTCTGACATACAGACATACAGAAGATTAGAGCTCTGATCTCTGGCTCCCGTCAGGTTTACAGTGACTTTCAGCTCATTGGTTTCTCATTGATCGCTCATTAGCTGTCCAGCTGCTGCTTTACTGTTTTGGTTCACTCTTATATCTCACCTAGCAGCACTTACAACCACAGCAGGTGGTGTTTTCGGGGGAAAAAGCTCAAGAAACCCACATATTTCACTTCACATGTGGAAACTAGCTGACAAAGAGGGAAAGTTGGGTTTTCATCAGGAGCACACACACTAAACTACAAATGAATGATCATGTTGCTTCACAAGTGCCTGATGTAAAAGATAAGTGTGAGTAATATGTCAAACACTTAAAAAAGGGTTTTAATATGATCAGAAAGTCCCAGTTATAATAAACTTTTATAGGCAGTGATCAATAAGGGGTCTTGCAGATGTGCTTTTATTACCTGGTTCTAGCTAATATACATTTTGCAATTATTGCCCACGGATCAGCAAATAATTTATTTTTATCCTTATCCACAATCCCTTCCTGAACGTACCCAGGTTTGTTACATGTCTGCACTAAAGTGTGGTGGCATTTTGAGCAGATAGAAACTAGCACCGATTCACTCCGGCTGCAGACGTTTTGAATTAAATTCAAGCCATTTTCATTGTGTAATGTGCAATTTTCCGAAACAAACAAAATGAGTTTATCAATGGCTGCGGCAGGACTTTAAATATTTCGGCTGCTCTCTGCTTCTTTCCCTTAATGCATTTCCCTGAAGTGAGCCTATTCAAATTTTCAAAATCAATTACATATTTGTAATTTGTAATATTTCTCTTTCTTCAATATATCTCTTATCTGCCCTTCCTGACACTGGATACCTCTCAGAGTACAGACTTGATTCCGAATGAAACAAACTCATGAAATGGACTCTTTTTATTCCCAGAGTGAGTTTCAGCTCTGGAGGAAGGTGCTCAGTGAAGCTATGAACCCCTTCAGCCTCCATTTTATATATATTTATATATATTTCCCTTTT
>KV751365.1:1899308-1909552 GCA_001698575.1 Mola mola | reverse complement strand
ATTAAACATTAAACACAAATGAATGCAGCCTTTTTCTTTAAGTTTTGTAGTGAAGTTTTTGGGCTCTATTTCTTTTTTTCTCTCAACATGACTTCCTCACTCCAAAACAACTGTCACTTCCAGTCCGCTAGAGGAGAACTCACTCACCCACTCCGTTTTCTTTTGGCTTTCCATTAACCAGAACATATTTCACAGTATGAATTTTTCAGTACAACTGCTGGACACTCAGACATGCAGAACACTAGTGAAAGCTTCCAAAGCCTGAAGAACCGGGTAGTCACTCACAGGAGGGTCAGCAAACAGCAAGCGAGACCGAAGCTACCTTAAAATCCTTGAGAGTAAACGTTCAGGATGACAATTAAAGTTATCAATACAACAAAAACATACTGTAACAACTGAGACAACTAACAATTAATATTAATGAATAAAAACAAGAAATGGAATAAATAATGCTGATATAAAGCAAATTAAAGTCGTAATGAATAATGAAATATATATAAAATCAATAAGACAGATAAGAGATGTGTTAACAAATAGGGCAGCTTTGTTGGAATTAATGAAAGGTTTGATCTGCTGGAAAGAAATAAACGCACGGGGAGGAGGAAGAACAGGTTGCCATGAGGAAGATTATTGAGAGCGTGCAAGAGGACCGGAGGTCGAGTCTCATGTGAAAGTTGCTAAATTTAACTGTTAATGTCCACAAGTTAAGTTACGAAACCTTCTCAACCTGTGTCACTTAAGTAACCGAAGTTACGCAACGAACGCAGCATAACTGACCCGATTTAAAACCCCACTGAGCCGCTTTAATGCCTGAACTTAAATGAGTCAAACATGAGACGTCACATGATGAGAGTTTCTGGCATCATTAGAGCTAAAGTCAATGTCCCCGAGGAAGTTCATGATTGGCCACTGGCACAATCAGGGGCAGGCGATGAGGCGCACATGGGAACAATCATAGAGGTGGAAAACACACGAAGAAAGGAACTGAAACGAAACGAGGCGTTTGTTGCCAGTTAAAACAGGAAATGCTTTATGCACAGATTAGCAGGATGCTACAACATTAGCTGTTCAACACAATGTAAAACACGGCCTGAGGGTAAATGAGCTGCATTCAGAGTTTAGACATCTGATTATAAGCAACGTTTAACAACACTTCAAAACTCTTGACGCCTTCTTTGTAGATTCTCTGGCGTGGAAATGGGAATCAATCCCATTCAAAGTCAACACAGTGGCAGCGGACACACACACACACACACACACACAGGACTATTAGCAGCCAGCAAATAGCTCAATACTGAAGCCACAGCGCCTGAACAAGATGTTTTAAAGGCAGGGGCCTACCATCTTATCGATTTGCTCCTCTGTGTGCACACAGTTTGAGAGTTCAAACGATGACACACTTTGTGTGTATGTGTGATGTTTTATTGTTTTCAATTTTCACCACAGTCAAATCACAGACAGCGCAGGCTGCAGGCTGTGTGTCAGTGGAGCCATCTGAGTCTGTGGTAGGCCGGCCAGCGTCCGTCAGACGTAACAGGCATACGTCTTTATTAACGTTAGGGTGACAATTAAAAAATTATCCATTCATATGAGTAATTTACAGCACCATTCAAGGGGGCATAAAACTGCAGGCCGTCCTTACTTCCGGGGTTTGAGGTTTAAACCTGCGGATCGGAACTTGTGTCTCCCCCCTGTGGCAGAGAGAGTAATTACACCAACACTGTTGGTATTCTGCTTAGGAAATCGATCTTCGCTAAAGTGCAGTGCTGCTTGATGGGTAATCAGTTGCCACTGACTCAGATCTTAAAAACAGAACACCGACAGATTTATCAGACAGTGATCAACCAAATCAGCATTGTGTGATCTCCTTTGAAAAGCGCTTGAAGGGACCTTCGTTTCTCCCGAGGCTCATTACAGAAAAACACAGATGGGCACAAGTTGAGGTGTAACTATAAACGTCCAAAATGCTCCGTGTTAGTAGGTGTTTTGAAACATTTCCATTGGTGGTGACCTAAAACGTTGTTTGTGTGTTGACGATAGGTCCAAAAGCACAGGAAAAATGTTGTGTTGCAAAATATCAGTGTGTAACTAGTGTGTACTGGTAAGTAAGTGGACATGAGTTGTCCAACTGCTGTGTCCAAAGTCATGCAGGAACTTCAATTCTCAGCTCTGATTCACAACAATTACTGTGGATTTCCCAGAGTTGAAGGAAACAAAACAACTTAATCCATCCACGAAAGCCATGTTTTGACATGTCAAGATTAAGATTCACATAGATGTTGTTTACTAAAGTTGTTAGAGTGCAAACTTTATAATAATAAATATGAATATGTAAGTATATGGTTTTCTGTCAGTAGGGGTCCTAGAAGTACAAAAATGTTTTTTTGTGTGTCTCTTTTATTGTGTAGTTGTCTACATGGAAGATTGCCTTTGGGCACACTTTGTGTCAGTGGAGACAGTGGAGAAGATAGCAGTTTCTTTGCTGTTGTAGTATTTGCATCTTTGCATGTGTGTGTGCGTGTGTGTGTACAGTCCACGCATTGGCACACTGAGCGTTAACTGTTCCTCTGGAGTCTCTGCTCAATATGTTGGCAACAAATGCAAAAACCTGCGAGATCAAAGGGAATATCACCCTGCTAATTTCACTTCAGATCAGAGAGAGATCTTCAAATTAAGTGCGAGGTTTTGAAGTAAACGCTGTTTTGCCGCTGCGTTTCATTTATTTTCGGCTTCAGCGCCCTAATTGGCCCCAGAGGTGAGGGGGAAAGTGGATGGGATGGGAGCGCAGACCGGGCCAGCTATCCATCTAAAATGTGTGCTAATGAAACAGTCTGGGGAGAAATTGACATTTCGTTGCAAAAAGAGCAAAGCCGCATCAGATCAGGTAGTGGCCAAGCAAGGGGCCCTGCGGGACTTTTATTCTGAAAGCAGCTCAATATTTCATATTATACAGTTATTAATGAGACTCGGCGTCACACGTTCATATCTGTTATCACAAAAAAATACGTCCAGACACATAATTTGACTTTTGAGCACACTTGATATATGTGAAACTGATTTAATCGTGTCTAAACACCAAAACTTTTAACTATAATGAGGACACACCTTGACAACCGCACCTGGCGCCACTTTTTTTGTTACTGTTTCCTGACTTTAAATCACAAAAGTGAAGCGTGCGGACAAATGGGATGAATAGGAAAGAAATTGTTTCATCAATGTAGTTTTACACTCTCAAATGGCGTGACTCCAAAACATTCACCAAATGAATTCAGTTTCAGGGAGACAATGCTGCTGGCTGTTGTATAACTCAAAATTACAGCTCATTCTATTCAGTGAAATATAAGATTTTATAGTCAAATACCTTCAACTGACTACTACACTGAGCATAAGACATGGTGGTGTTATATGGCTGAAATTGAGACACAAAGCACAGCCTGGACCACAATAAGTAAAAAGCCCATGGTAATTTATTTCACCAAACACCCAACCTTTATTTGCCCTTTGTAAGGAGAAAGATAAAGGGACATGGAGGGGGTTATGTGATAAACCTTGGCACTGACACGGCTAGTAAAAGGCAAAATGCCACCACGTACGATGGCGGTTAGATCATTTGTACCAAGTGTGGCTTTTGCAGGACCCATAATGTCAAACAACGAGAGAAACGTAATGATATGTGGATTATCAAAACGATAAAGCGCTGAGATTTTACATTTACAGCAAGCAGGTATTGCGTCACGTCTTTTAGCCACGTTTACAGCGTGGCTGAAGGGATGAGGAGGCTGGATAACTTTAGTTTAAGTCCAAATAGCTGCAAAGAGAATGATGTTTAGTGCTAATTGGCGCGTGTTAGCATACTAACGCACTAAAATGGTGGTGAGCACTACACAGGCTCAGCATGTCAACAAGTCAATGGACTTGGGACAGACACTAAAGTATGCACGTGACATTGCTAATCTGAGAATTTTAAATCTGCTATTTGTCCATGACTAGTTGAGTCTTGGCTACAGCGCCGACTACTGGCCAAGGTGGTTGACTAGTCGTTTAGTGGGTGAAACCCCTTGTGCTCTGTGTTTGGCAGCAGCAGTTTGATAGTGTCAGTATTAGAGATTGCTCAGTCTTTGATATTATCAGTGTTCATTATTTGGCAGCAGCTGCTCTAAGTATTCGACTTGACAATTGCCTGCAAGTTGTTAAGTTGAATAGTCGAATAGTTGATTCGGTAGTAAAACTCATAGTATATATAAAAAGATGTAGAACATTAGAGGTCCCAACAGTAAAATCAAAGCATCTAGATCGCCCCCTGGTGTCTGGCGGCAGTACAGGTTCTAAGCCCACTGATGTATGTTCAAGTGAGCATTTTTTTAGTTTTAATTAGTAATTTGATGCTATGATAACAGGATGAACTGTCATGATCTGCGATGCGTTGTCAATATTAATGCCAGTGAAGTGAACAAAACATGACTTCTGTGGAGGATTGTGTGCTGAAGAAGAAAAGGGAAGTAGATGAGCAGACCGATGAGGTGAAGACGTTTGCAGATGCAAAACCTTCCATAGTTTAAACCATCTGCATCCACGTACCTATTTTCCCTGCCTTACTTCTTTCATTTTACTGTAGTCCTTCCATATTCGGTACCTCACCAGTTCAGTGAGCAACAGATGATGCCAAAAATTTGAGCATTTTTAAATTACATATTTATATGGAGGTTAATAGTTGGCCAGGGAAACAGTTGAGGCAATCGGTTAAGCGGTAAAAGTCGAATTCGATTAGGTGACTTATTTTTGATGGTTTCTCCTTGAACAGCTTGTTTTTGTATGTAGTTCTGGGTAAAAGGTGCCAAGAAAAGCTCTCGATTACAGATGTCATTATGATAACAGATGATTCTGTGTGGGAAACATTCTCCAGCCAGCTGCAGGTTGATATATAAACTTCACCTGAGCACCCAAGAGATACACCTACACTCCAATTACAAGTTTTACACCATATGTTTGAACCTGGCTGCAGGGATTTGACTCCCATTTCACCACAAGAGTATTCGTGAGCTCCAATACTGATGTTTGACGATAATGCCTGGTTCGAATTCCTGGTACTGCACATCCAAAAGTGTGTTACAGGGGCTCGAGGTTACGGCTCTGTGTGAGGCCGGTCAGGTTCCAAACTAAACTAGGAAAACCATTTCTGTGGATCCGGCTTCGGTGGGCCCAGAGGAGCACTTTCTTGTTGAAACAGGAATGGGACAAAGGCAAACAGATGCCACAAGTTGGAAGCACGATATTTTTTTTAACCTGGTGTGTGGGAATGTCTTCAGCGTCCAATACCTTCAAGCCCTTGCCAACGGAATCTGCACAGTGCTAATTAAGCTGCAAGATTCATCTCTCTATATTCTGCAGTAGCTGCCATCCCTCTCCCTCTCTTCTTTTATGGCAGCCTTTTTTGTCAACCTTCAGATGAAGTTCAAATAGAATACATTTTAAACCTATGAAGGTGGGATAGCTCACCAATAGTGATACATGTGAGTAAAGATTGGTTTTCCAGAACAGGAAGCAGTGGGGGAAAAAAAACTCACAGTTGAGTAGGTTTTATTATGGGCTACACGCCTTAGCAGCATCAAGATGTCCAAGCTGACGAGTCGACGGATAAAGATGGATAAATATGGACGATGTGGGTCTATTCTAACTTCCATCTTAACTCTTAAACATCTCTCTTATTGTATTTTATGTTTACAGTGTAAATATTGGATAGGTCTGCACTTCATCCTCTTGCTTTGTCCAATATTTTTTATTTTTTATCCTTTTAACGTGGTCTTGTGTGTAAGTTGGCTAGTTCTTCTTGTCCACAACATTTCATTGCACTGTTGACCCCGTGACCAATGAAGCCATCTTGATCTTCACAACAGGTAACAGAAACACACACACCTCTCCTTCTCTGCCTCCTGATGTGTGTCCTGACTTTTAACATAAACATGTCTCTCCTTCTTGTGCAAAAATGAAGCCAAAATATTCTGGATACGAGTGCTGCCATCCTGTCTGCACATGGTATCGAATTCCCACCCATACTCTCACCAGCCCAATGGAGAGCAGGACTCCACTGTCAATCATGACGTTTCAACCATTTTTTAAAACGTCGAACAAAACTAATTGAATAAATAAAGACCTGAACCAAATTGCTCTCATTTTGACCCTGAAGTCGTGCCCACGTGCCGTATGTGGTCTATGTTAGAGCACAGGACACTAGTGGCATTTGGTCAAGTACAAAAACCACGTTTAGGTTTAAGAAAACTTCTGTGACGTTTGGTTGAGTTTAGGACCTAAACCTATAAGGTTAGCTTCAGGAAAAGATTGATAACACTTGGTTAAAATGGGTCCTGAACTTTAGTGTCCTAGGTTAAAGTCATGTGTCTTCATCTTGGCACTTTCTCAGGTCGAGTTGTCTTATTCTTATGCAGACGACTTTACGTTGTAGGTATATTAAAGGTGTAAGAGTCATTGGAAAGCAGGTTGGTGTAGCTAAGCTAAGCAGCCAACCCAAACCAGGGAAACGACTCGAACAAATTTATTGAAAGTATTGAAGGATAACTCCTTGAGATGCATCCTCTCATTTTTGAGGGCCTCCCAAAAACATAGCACAGTTGTTGGTCTCAAAGTGTTAGACCTGCGATGAACTAACGACCTGTCCAGGATGTAACCCGCCTCCACCCATTGACGCTGGGATAATCAAAGGCATGACCTGGAAATTCAGTCAATCAGATGTGAACAGATAGCAGCGTGTATCTTAAGACATACACAGGAAGTTTTCAGATAAACAATTAAAGATGACTTACAGCTAGAACGGGGTGAAAGCTCTCAGGGAAGGAGGAAGATCATTCCAAGCAAGGAGAGTTTTTGTATTAAAACAATCCACAACCAACTTTACAGGACAAAGAAGAGAAACATTGTTCCTCTACAGCCCAAAGAGCAGAATCTGTATCTGAATTGGATGCCATAGAAAGGGCAGGACAGGTATCTGATGAACTGGTGATGAGAATAGACTGCCTGAACCTAAATCTGCCTGATAAGAACTACCTGAAATGACATAAACCATCTGTTGGAAAAGATTTATTTGAGGTGTTTCTGGGGAGATGTTTATCAACTATACTGCAGCCCAACACCAGGGGGCAATCGAGATATTTTGGCTGTACTTCTCAGAGTTTGCATGTAGCCCATCTTCATATACAGTCATATACAATTGGAGCATCATCAGCATGTTTCAGCAGGTTTGTGTAATTACCCTCACTGCCAAAAGAGGGAGACAAAAATTCCGCAGTGCTGCTTCAAACGTTGAAGCTTTAAGATGTCCTCTTCTAGGCACCATAGACCCTTTAACAGCCGACACCATCAAAGAGCTGCACACACACTTTGGCAACAGAAGTAGCAGTCTCCCCCAGTCACACGGATGAGTAAGCAGGCTGAAAACATTGAAATAGATGTTTTGTGAGCACCACACTGTCCGGTTACTGCGTGCAGGGTCAAAGTCGATACTCTGCTGGTGGATTCAAGATCTCCAACTGGATCACAACCCTGGAAGGCCTTCCTTCCACTGCCGCACTGCGCAGCAGCTTACTGTTTGTAAACTGTGAACAGGTCCTCAAAGCTTACGACAAACTGCTCCAGAAGAATGTGGATAAGATCAACGTTGCAATTTTAAGCGTAATAACAACAGTAGGAATATGAAGAGGAAGCTGATGGAGGAGACATCAAGCTGTCACCGGAGAACAAAGCTGTAAACGGCAGAAGGGAGCAGCGGCGTGAGATGCCGGGGTCTTTGTTTTCCCGTCTGACACTGATGGATAGCTTAAGCCTGGATGAAGCAGCGTCCGGACTGTCCAGACCTTTCTGACACCCTGTGGATTTCCTGGAGGAGAGAGCACATCAACACCGGCGTGCCACGAGTCCCTCACATCCCTGACAGCACAACATCACTGTACAGTACGCGGAGCGTTGCATTTTCCACTCTGTAAAGTGCTTTTCGCACTTTATCCAAATCCTTTTGAGGATTTGCTGTCGTGCGCCTCATTTTACGGACCAGCCCACAAACATTTATGTTTCTAGCTTGACCACCATGTCTTTATTCTTCTATTCTAACGGGCTTTAGGAGCGACGAGTAGAGTTTGGTCACCTTTATAGACGCGTGTGTAATCCTTCAGTTGACCTTAAAGTCGCCATGAAATGAAAAATTACTTTCTCAATTTGGTTTCTAGCACTCTAATATAATCCTTCATGTTGAAGTACTTGTGCATATATTTTTTTATTATCAGCCCTTCCCTTTCTGGGACACTGCAGTGGACTTACGCTTCTCCAAATATTTGAAGATAAAAAAAAACAAAAACTCTCATCCAATAAAGCAGCTTTCCTTCCTTTGAAGTCACAAGTTAGACTGATTGATTGTTCACGATGTCTCAACAGGAGAGCGTCAAATTAATGAGGAGAAATACATGCTGCAAAAATGATTTTCCATCTCCTGTAGGCAGAAGATGTGTGCTGGACTAGGAATATGGAATAAAAACCAGTGCAGGCATGCAAAGAAGTACACATACCGTACTGTACTTTAGTGAAATTGTGAGGTACATAAACTTTTCTTTAGTATTTTCGTTTTCTGTTCGAATTTAGAAGTCAAAGGATCAGCCCTGCGTGAATCGTTTTACTATTTTTATTTATCTTAATGAGAAGGGGCCAGTAAATAGAGCAAAAAAACATCCACTTTACATGTTATGTTCCACTTTTCTACGCAGCTCAAATATATGTTGAAGACTGACTGACTGGCGTGTGATGTGCACTAAGTGTGGAAATATGAGATATGTTGTCTTTACACTGGAAAAAAAGTTTTGAATATTAAATAAATATTATTTTTATGAGGTGGATAATTGTTACTAGAAACTAAATTTGCACTGCTTGTACTTCAGAATTCCACCTTTTATTTAAAATGTTACTTGGTGTTTTTTAAGTTACTTTGTATATTCACTTTAATATGTAAATTTTACTCAAATGACAAAGCAATATTAAGTGTTGTGATGTAGTGGCCACACAACGTGCTAAAATCAAGTGAAACCTACTTGATTGTGCTGGTGACATCAGAGGTTAAATTTCAGTATTCATACAAATGGACTCGTGAGTAAGAATGTAATGTGTTAATCTTGTGACACGTTAACATCCTAACAACCTTAGTTAGACGTCTTACTAATGAGACAGCCACACATTAAACTAAAAAAAGAAGAAATGTCAGCAATGAATATCACTTTAAACATTTCAGAAATAAAAGTTTAAAAGAAATTTGTAATTAGATGGAGAGGAAGTCGTAGTAAAAACTACTATCTGTTAGTGAGTAACGTTTACTGACAAGGGCAGAAAACTAGCGGTACAAGTTACTCGAATACATCTAATAAGAACAATTCATAGCTGCAAGTGGATTTTACTTGAGAATATCCTGTGTAAGTCCGTAAGTATAAGAGTATGTGACATATATACAGATATAAATCCAGAGTTGTGTGTAGTCTGTGGATGTTGATCCAGAGGTACAGTGGATCCAGATGGCGCTGGGCCATCCTGACAGGACTCAATCCCTCGGGATAAACGACGCCAGGTGATCCCGAGCCACTATCCTGAGCCACATGATCACCTTGCAACCTGCCAGCAGGGGGCAGACGGATGAACCACGTCCGCATTTTACAGGAACTCGAGGGACGAGGAAGCACGGGGAATCCTGGGAAGGTGTGAAGTTAGTAACAAGCATTACTGGGACAGGAATAAGTCAAGAAAGAAAGAGAGATAGAGGAGCTCCGTGCATCATGGGAATTCTCTGGGCAGTTTAAACTTGAAGCATCGTAGCTATGTGAAGGCCTGTGCCTGCACTATATCAAAAAGGGAGATTTTAATCCTACTCTTAAACTACAGAGGTTTATGGTTTCCTTTCTTTTTTCAAATTGGGACAGAATCACTTCATCCTTAAACAATTTCCCCTGGGGGATAAATAAAGTATTCTGATTCTGATTCTGATTCTCACCCGAGCACAGTGCATGTAAATATTGATTCACAAGTAAATTTATTGAAAATATATTTATTTAAGATACCTTTAATCAGAAAAAAACATTTAACATCAGATATTTTAAGACTTTCCCTCAAGAGTTATTAAATAGGGATGATGGGTGACTTTGACTCATACAAAGTGATTTTTCAACATGATGCAAAGCAAATCTTTGGAATAAATCAAAATG
>KV751365.1:1869743-1892749 GCA_001698575.1 Mola mola | reverse complement strand
TTGACTGACTGTTAGTTCCTGATTTCCTTGATCTGGAGCTACAGGAAAAAGATGTTATGCTGTGTTTCACACTAAAGCATGATGAGTTACTCTGATTTAAAACCAATAGGTTGTGATTTGAGATATTTCTAGTGTAACTGGGAAACTGCATGTCGTCATAGAAGTACATTGTGTTGTTTAATGCAACATTGCTTCTCTCAGCCTGTTAAGCAAAGCAGCCTTCAGTAAGAACACGTTCAGTTACTATAATAAATCCATGGTAGTGACAACAGACGGAGCACAAATTAGTACATTTAATTCAAACATTTTCTTTGACTAAATATCTGGTCCATGACTCAAAAACCACAATATGATCTGATCCATACTTTTTGTGGTCCAATGCACACCTGCCAAAATATAAATCTGTTTATTTTAACAATTTTTAATTATTTGTCTTTTCACAAAAAAAATAAATAAATCTGTGAAAATCTGTTTTATAATTGAAATTAAGCCTTGGAAGTTGTCATGACAGCACTGAATGTTACACAAAAATTTAAGGTGCTTATTTATCATGAAACTTTACAGTGTTGGAGTAGGAGATTTTGACAGCATGATGTGTTTTGTGTGTGTGTGTGTGTGTGTGTGTGTTCTTTTAGTCTTACAACGAGCGCGTGTACGCCCAGCACCTCCAGAACAAGCTGTACCCAAATCACACCTACTCTGTGGTGTCTGGAGGAGAGCCTCTAGCCATCCCTGACCTGACCTGGGAGCAGCTCAGACAGTTCCACGCCACGCATTACCACCCCAGCAACGCCAGGTAGAGAAAAACACACACGCACAGAAAAGAGGGGGGAAATGTGGTGTTCTGTTGTGAAATAACTCGCAAAGCTCATTATTTATCTTTGTAAAGAATTTATTAAGATTTATGCCGGGAAGCGTCTCGCCTGTGGAAAAAAATCTGATGTCAGT
Organism: Mola mola; assembly: GCA_001698575.1. Taxonomy (NCBI): domain Eukaryota; kingdom Metazoa; phylum Chordata; class Actinopteri; order Tetraodontiformes; family Molidae; genus Mola; species Mola mola. The sequence continues at coordinate 1,891,801 of KV751365.1, read as the reverse complement.
TTGTCTTCATCCATCTGATAAAAGAACAACAGTTTATCATTCTTACAGAGACACTCATGTTGCTCTCACAGGTTGGGAAGCAGGCAGATTTTTTAAAATTCTGTATGGTCAAAGAAGTATTTCACTGCTGGAAACATGTCCTTTACATAAAAAGCTGGGCTGTCTGCGCAATAAAAAGATGCAAAATCTCATTGAAATTGTTGCTACGTGACCAGGAAAAAATGGAAAAAAACCAGACTGTGATTTACTATTTTGCTCAAAAGGTAGAAAACATTTAACAACCAGAATACAAGAACAAATAACTTGCTGCACAATGATGCACTGTGAGTTGGCCATGCTCAGTTTTTGTTTGTTTGTTAGAAAATATTTGTTTGTACAATGAAACAGTTAATGTAGTAACAAAATCATGATTTAAATATGAGAAATTAGCACTGCTGATCAACACGTCGGCTATCATGTAGTGACTAAGAGTGCAGGTGACAAAAAGTGGAGGTTAAATATTGTTTAATTGCAGACTCTACCCAGCCCGTAGTGTTGCAAAGCTAGATGTAGTCTTTTAATAACATGTGTAATACTGTCATAAAACACGCCCCTGATAGTGTCTTCTGTTTGTTCTTAAGGTTCTTCACCTATGGAGATTTGCCTTTGGAGCAGCATCTGAAGCAGATTGAAGAGGAAGCTCTGTCCAAGTTTGAATCCATCAACCCGAACACTGAGGTTCCCTCCCAGCCACGCTGGAGCAGCCCCGTAAGCTCATTATTCAGAAATATTACTCAAACATCTCACAGTAAAATGATATTAGACATGACAAAATTCCTTTACCCAGGGGCAGCAATTATTTGTATGATCCTCTTTAAAACTAGAGGGTTTAAATAATTTACATTGATTGTAAAATTTAGCGAGATATAGCTAGAGCATTCAGTCTTGTTGCACCAAAAAAAGCCAAAGATTTGGTTTTCAGCCCCTTCCATCAGTCGCCGTTCAAGAACATCATTATGTTACATTATATGCAATGCAAATCATGTACCAACTTTTAAAAAAATACATTTGAACTGTGCTCATAAAAATGAGCATATCTCTTAAAACAGTGAAATTAAGCTGTGTAGTGTAAAGAAATACTTTATTAATGTTCCTACATTTAGAAGTCAATAATGATGAATAAGTTTTGTGTGTTTATATTTTGGAAATATTTACAAAAAATCATCTAATTTTGTTTTTTGCTTTTTTTAATATATGACTTAAACAGTTTTTTCAAATGTTTGGCTCATTGACTTGTATATCTGTCAAAAACAAGACAATTTTTGTGTATAATCCTTGAGCTCGACTTGAGAGAAGTACAAACATGTAAATCAGCATATAAATATAACTACATATTTCCACTGAACATTGACTTGTTGCTGACTGAGTTTGCAAACTTAACAACACATCTCACATCTTACTTTTGGAACTTCCTCTGGAAAAAATGGTTTCCAGTGCTGTCCGTGTCTGATATTTACTCTATTTGAATTATTAACTTAAATTTTGTACTTGGGTGCACTGTTTCACTTCTAAATTTAACGTTGAATCTCACTGTGGATGTGGCTTCTTCAGAGAGAAGACCATGTGACCTGCAGCCCCGACGCTCTGGCTCCGGATCCAGCCAGGCAGAACACGCTGTGTGTGAGCTACCTGCTGGGCGAGTAAGAGAACACCACCTCTCTCTGTTTGCTGCCGTCTTTCATACATTTCTGCTCAGACGCATTTTAAAGTCCTAAGATTCTGAAGCCACAAGAGCCACATCTGCTGTTGTAGAGAGCTGAGAGCTCATGCAGCCAGCACCATCTGATGTCCTGCTCTGGTTCCTCTGTGCAGCATCACGGACACGTTTGAAGGATTCACTCTCAGCCTGCTGTCCTCTCTGATGATCTCTGGACCAAACTCACCCTTCTACAAAGCTCTCATTGAACCAAAGATAGGAACAGACTTCTCCTCTGTTGTCGGGTGTGTACATGGCTTCACTGCTACTGGTTTGCTTGGAAAACTAATTAAATAACTGAGTCCATGTGCACGTTATTTATGGGATAAAACAACCATCGTGTATTTTTCTCGTGCCTTTAAGCATCAGTGCTGAGAGTGTGTTCCAATGTCCCGGTCAGATACGACGGCAGCACCAAAGAGGCCTCGTTCAGCATCGGTCTGCAGGGGATGGCTGAGGAGGACACAGAGAGGGTGAAACGAATCATCAGCCAGACCATCGATGACATTATTGAGTGAGGGTTTTTTTTTTGTTGTTTGTTTTTTTGTAAGATTAATGGTACAGTGTAAAAAATGTGGTGCGAAAAATACGGTAGCAATTATTTTTTCATATGGCTTTCCAACCAGCTCCACAGTGAATTATTTAAGGTGCTGTGTTCCATTCTCACATTAATATTTTTATAACCCATATTTCACATTTGAGTTAAACGTTTCACGTCTATCAATTTCACTTAATGTATTCAGCAGTATGGATGTTGTGACACCAAACTGATGAAATTTCCTTCCATGAAAGTGACATCAGCAAAAACAGAGGGGGAAAATCCTTAGAGATCGAGGCCTGTCCGAATATATTTCCCCCCTGCAGCGTACGTACATTAATAAGTACCCATTAAATCAGTTTTTACCAATTTAAATTTTTTTTTTTTCAGATCAAACTGCATGCTTGGTCTGGAAATACTGAAAATGTAATGTGCAAAAATCTGGCTTTGATTTACTGACGTACTTCAGCTGAGTACAGTTTGAGTTTAGAGTTTTAGGCACTTTACATGGTTGTAAATTTTAACAAATTCAAAAGTAACCCGTCTGTCACTGCTTGTATGTGGCTTCAGGGTTTTCTCGTTAAAACCGATAATTAGTGATCAGCTCCGAAAATTCCCGATCAGAGCAAATTTAGCTTTTATATAAGGAATATAGTAAACTATTTAACAAATCTGACTTTAACCTTTTGTTTAGTTTTGATAAAGTAAAGAAAAGATTTTATTAAATTAGGTAAAAACTCATAATCATTGATCTCATCTCTCATCAGTGGGCCACATTTGCATTGCTATATTCTTTTTGTGTGTCACCTTCACATGTAAAACTTTTCTGTAGTTATGAAGTTTTTACACTCAGGAAAATTAGAGGTAAAATAACATGTTCGTAAATTTCGTAAAATTTGTATAATGAAAGAGAGGAAGGCAATTTATTAGCAAAATCATTGAGATTTCATGCCTTATTGGTCCAATAGTGAGGATTTACTTATTTAATGTTTAGACTGGCTTTAAAACAAACCTGCTTTATTTTTATCTTTGTGAGCATGAAACGATAACTGTGATTGATCTCCAAAGTACACAACAAGAGATGAACCAGCAGGAAGGAACAGAAAAGAGTTCAGTGAGTCATACCACCTCTTTATCGTTCTCAGAAATGGATTTGAGGAGGAAAGAATCGAGGCTCTCCTCCACAAGATTGAGATTCAGATGAAACACCAGTCCACTAACTTTGGGCTGTCTCTGGCCTCGGTGAGTTCACTGCTGTTTATCCAACCAGAAGGACGCTGCATGTATTTATAAACCTCCATGTGGGCGGTACGTTAGCAATAATAAGGATGTTTTAGAACGATGTTGTGCATGAAATCTTGTTTTTATCCGTTTTCTTGTAAACATCTATGAGTCTAAAATGTAAACGCGTACTTTTAGTCAGGAAGCTCTTTTAAGCTTTATTTGCTGATTTTCTGCTGTTTTATGTGTTCTTACATATGTGTGTTCCCAGTACATCGCGTCATCGTGGAACCATGACGGCGACCCTGTTGAGCTGCTGCAGATCAACAAGAGCGTTTCTCAGTTCAGACAGGCTTTAGCAGAAAACCCTCGCTTCCTCCAGGACAAAGTCAGGCACTACTTTAAGGTGAAGGAAACAAGCTTGATCTAGTTTCTTTATGGAGTTCATGGCAGCAGCTAATTTATAACTAACAGATAACTTGATATCACTAGTGGCTTTACCTCAGGTCCTTTTCGAAGACTTTTCAAATTCAGTTGTAATTGGAGCTTTTCTGTCCCTCTTCAAATCCTCCGGCCGTGTAGGAGAACACTCACAAACTGACCCTGTCCATGAGCCCAGACGAGGCCTACCAGGAGAAACAGGCCCAGGCCGAGGAGGAGAAGCTCCAGAGAAAGATCCAGGCTCTGTCTGATGCTGACAGAAAGCAGATCTATGAGAAAGGTACAGTTTGCATAACTTTGTGACCTCGATGTTTCATACAGAAAAGCAAGGTGCTTTTCCATATCGGAACAGGCTGTGTGCAAAAGGGTGTAAATTCAAAAATGAACACCTAGATCCTATTAACTTATAGAAAACTTTGTATTAAATAGATCTTGCTAACTTTTCTTACAGTGTGTGTGTCTGAACATATTGAGTGTCATTACTCTGGTTCAGTCAGGGTCAAGGAGTGGTATTTAAGATGTTTCATGAGGGAACTGTCTTCCTGTGATTAAACTGTTTAAAAAAATTAAAAAAAACAAAGATGATTAAAGAGTATGGTTAGTAATTTTTCAATATCTGTAATAGCAGCTAAAAAATTCTACTGTGAATCTTCCACGTGTGTGACTGAACCAAGATATTTAAGTTTATCTTTATTGTAACACAAAACATGTAAAATCTGAAGTAAAATTACAATACTGAAATAATTTATCAGAATATTTACATGAAGTAAAAAACAGTATTGCACGCAGATGTTCTGCACAATTAAATGCGGAGCAGAAGATTAGAGTGTGTGCTTGTGTTTAAGGGTGTAATGTGAAGACAGGTCAGATACAAGGCAGGTGGTACAGTGTTGTGTTCTTCTTGGAAAGGTCTGGAGCTGCTGGCTGCACAGACTAAAACCCAGGATGCTTCCTGTTTGCCTGCACTCAGGGTGTCCGACATCGAGCCCACGATACCCGTCACCCCAGTTCAGATCAGCACGGCAGGTACTACGAAGTCTGTCCCCTCTTCTTATCACATTTATACAGCAAATGCGTTTTTTCTTTCGTCGTCTTCGGTCTGAAATATTCCTCCCCACAGGAGGCGCTCCCGTGCAGTACTGTGAGCAGCCCACCAACGGGCTGGTTTACTTCAGAGCCATGTGCAGTCTCAACACGCTGCCAGAGGAGCTCAGGCTCTACGTCCCGCTCTTCTGCAGCGTCATCACCAAGTGAGTAAACCTGTGGGATCACAACAAGCTCTCCTGCATGAATGAGGACTAGATTTTATTTAATTTAAAGGAGCAGTTCAAACTAAGGTCAAAAATACCTATTTTCCTAAGTTGCTCAGTTCTGGAGTTATGGGCTGTAGAAATGTCTGCCTTCTGTCCAGTTTAATGGAACCAGATGGCACTCAAATACAAAACCTCTTTCCAGAAATCTTGACCCAGTTCCTCATGATGATCACAGATTGAAGGAACTATTTTAAGTCTGTATCACAGTGCAGAAGGACACATAAGGTAGTCATGGAAGTGAGGCTAGCTAACTAAGCTAGCAGCGTGAGCTAATGTTGCAGAGGAGGATGTGATTCAATTTTTACACCCCACCCTGAAACAACCACATGACCTTCATCCTTGAATAGATGCATGTTTACTTCTGCAAGGATAAATATTGTGATTGTGTTCATGTTGCATAAACTGACAGTATTGGAACAAGTTAAAATGTACTGTGATAAGATTAATCCAGTTAAACGTGGATCTTCCTCATTTATTTCCTACAACAAATATAAGTGGAGTCTCAGAGCTCTGATTACATTTTTTTGCATTTTCACTATGAGGATCTTCATGGTTTTCATATTGAGTTTGTGTGTTCAAACTGTTTACGTCCTCCAGCTGAAACAGAGTGTGTTTCTGTATCTTTGGACAGAATGGGCTGCGCAGCTCTGGACTACAGGCAACAGGCACAGCAGATGGAGCTGAGGACAGGGGGCATGTCCGTCTCCACCCAGGTCATCCCAGACTCCACCCAGCTGGACATGTACGAGCAGGTCAGTACCAGCCCGCGTGTCTGTGCGTGAAACAACACCCTCAAATTTGTGAGTTTTACAGAAAAGAGTTAGGTTAGCAGCAACCTTTTACTTCCCTCACGCTCTGTGTGCAGATTGTAGATGTGCACGCTGGGATGGGCTCCGGCCCTCTGCCTCTACCACAAGGAATGTGTGGGCAAATGAATGATTAACTGCTGCACTTTGCTTTCTCCAAACTTCGAGCCAAGCATTCATGTCTCTCCTGACCCTGTCTCTCTGTTTCAGGGCGTCCTCCTGTTCTCCTCCTGCCTGGAGAGGAACCTCCCTCACATGTTCCATTTGTGGAGCGACATATTCAACAGGTGTGCTGAGTAACTTCGAAAAGAGCTGTTTCACAACTTGTTCTGTCTGCTGCGCTTGTTGACGTGAACTTCTTCTCTTGTAGCCCCCACTTTGATGACGAGGAGCGCCTCAGAGTGCTGGTGATGATGTCGGCGCAAGAGTTGGCGAATGGGATCTCCTACTCTGGTCACATGTACGCTATGACCCGCGCAGGCCGTCACCTGACTCCAGTTGGAGACCTCCAGGAGACGTTTGGCGGGATGGAACAGGTACTGTGACGGTTGCTGGCAGGAAGTGTGCTGTCACGTGGTGGGATGTAAACATTGACGAACTCTAACGTTCCTCCGTCCAGAGATAAGCAAAGAAAATAGTTCCTCCATCAACCTGTCTTGAGGAGCTGGGTCGTGATTTGCTGCTGAGTGTCACACTTTTTTTGGAGACAGCTGCTTTCTTTCATTCTAACATCAGGTGAAGTTCATGAAGAGGATAGCTGAGATGTCAGACCTCAGCCAAGTGATCCGAACTCTGCCCAGGATCAGGAAACACCTTCTCAACCCTGACAATATGAGGTGGGCGCACATCGCTCTCTTTTATTCTCTGCTCTGTATGTCATCCACCTGGCAGATGAAAATGTGTGTGTGTGTTGTAGGTGTGCCGTCAACGCGACCCCACAGAAAATGTCAGACTCAGCGGCACAGTTGGAGAGTTTTATGAAGGAAATCGCTGAAAACAGGAAACAACGTAAACCTGTCAGAAGTAATATTATTGAGGTAAGATGTTAAACTGGGACAGAAAACAACAGTGAAGATTTCTCTCACCGTTAACCCCAAATTATCTTCTAAATCCTAATTTGGCTTTCTTTAATGATTGTTTTTTTTTTTTACTTCATTAAAGAGGCCACTAGACCCTCTGAATCACTCTGGACCGACACGAAAACTCATCTCTGTAAGTTCAGACAGCTTTTTATTGATCGACAACTTTCAGCATCTGCTTCACATGCAGAGTTAGTTACCGATAATTTGCTAATTCACGATGATGGAGTGTAATTTAAGGATTGATAAAGGCAGAAAACAAATGGTTTCAAACATTTTTTTTTTTTTTTAAGAAAAACTGCAGAAAGTTTATGTTGATGAGCTGAATGTCAGAAAATTCTGTTTTGGGAAAATGAAAGTAGAAAAAAATCCTTTTATAGAAACAAAACAGAAAAGTGTGGTGTGGAAAGGCTGTTGTCTTTACAAATCCGAGCAACATATTTATGAGATGCACCTTTGATATAAAGTGTTAGGACACAGGACTTGAAGTTAATGAGCGTTAGGTGACGGATATTTTCTGTTATGATCAGATGATACAGATTCAGATTTAATATCACTCAAACAAAAGTTCCCGTGGCCTGAAATAATGATGATCCAATTCTGAAAATTTCTTAAGTAGTTTTGTCTTATTGTATATTTATTATTATTATCCAAATTCGGAATTAGAATTCAGCAACTTTTTGGTTTTTGCGGTCACTTTTCAGGAGCTGAATTTTCATCCATGTCAGATGAAAACCTTCTTCCAGATGCCCTTCCCTGTCAACTTTGTCAGCGAGAGTGTTCGCACGGTACCGTTCTCCCACGAGGACTACGCCAGGTGACCACACCCCTGCAGGAAGTGACATTTTGGATGATTATTTTCTGTTTTCAATGTCACCACGTTGACATTTTGTGCTGGATAACGTTTTGGTCTCAGTCTTCCACCTGGAACTGAAATTCTCTTTATATGCTGTCGTTGGCAGTTTGTGCGTGTTGGCAAGGTTGATGACAGCCAAATTCCTTCATGGAGAGATCCGGGAGAAAGGCGGAGCCTATGGAGGCGGGGCCAGGATGGGTGGAGGTCTCTTCTCCTTCTACTCATACAGGTGGGAGGTCGTTTGTTTTAGAAAACACTCACAAATCTGCATGGAAGTAGCATCAGAGCATTTTTCTGTTAAGTTTTATTGTTTTGTATAATTTCAGATCCTTCTGTTTTCTGATTGAATGTGTAAACAATACTTGTACTTTCTTCAGTATGTATCTTTTTGTAGAATCCTCATGGAAGCTGTAATCCCTCAGTAGTACATTTATTAAATTCAGATGTGTTTGTGGTGCTCTGGTGGTTAAAAGAACTGTTGGAACATCTTTTCTCCACTCCAAGCTTGTAACAAAAGCATAAAATAAAATTCCTCTGTTAAGAACAGGAGAGGCAGATGCTGAAATATTTAAGATCATTGTTCAACAGAAACATTTGATTAGTCGGTTGAAGAAATAGTAACCGGCAATTTTCTGGTTGGTACCCTTTTTTTTTTTTTTTTTTTTTAGACATAAATTATCTGGTTTTAGCTTCTCAAATGTGCACATTTATGATTCTTCTATGTTTGTAAATGTGAGATTTTGAGGGTTCTATGTTTAGTGAAATACAGACATTAGACGTCATCGTCCTCAGGTCAGAATGAAAGAGAGGTGAACTGTGAGCGGTTGGCTGTTTTTTTCTGTTCCAGAACTTTTATAACTTGATTTGATTGAATTTAGAAAGTGAATAAGGGATGAATCGATGCAGTGCAGCTCTAATAATAATATATAAAATTAAATTGAAGAAATCTCTTGTGTCTATCAGGGACCCGAACTCGGTGCAGACCTTGTCAGCGTTCCGAAGAGGCGTGGACTGGGCGAAGTCGGGACAGTTCACCCAGCAGGACATCGATGAGGCCAAACTGTCCATCTTCTCAGCTGTCGACGCGCCCGTTTCCCCCGCTGGCAAAGGTGGGTCACGCTGGACCCGATCGGGTCTTTTTAGCTGTTGTACTGGAATATTGGAACTGACATATTTTCTCAGGTTTATGGAGTCATTGCCTTTGGAGATACATTGCCGTCACAGCTTTTAACTGTCGGCCACTTTGTTTGGTCTAAAATGTCTCATGATAAACTATCTCAATAATCAACCCGTAACCGGAGGCGGTGTGTTCATCACGTGTTGGTGTTGCAGGAATGGGTCGCTTCCTCAGCGGAGTCACCGACGAGATGAAGCAGCACCACCGAGAGCGACTCTTTGCCGTCGCTCACAAAAACCTGGTGGAGGTGGCCGAAAGGTAGAATCTTTACCTTTTTAACTTTAAACATGAAAGAGACAAGCTGACGACTCAAAGTTCACATATTTTCTGTTTTCCTGCAGCTACCTCGGTGTTGGTCAGAGGACGTGTGGCGTCGCCATCCTGGGCCCGGAGAACGAGACCATTCAGAAAGATCCCCAATGGATTGTAAAATAATCCATCAGTAGGTGCTTTTGAATTGAAAACTCGATGCACTATTGATGTACCACAGTGGCAAAACCTACCAGAACTTCCTCTTTCTATATATATTCCATTATGTAAATATTTATCACAATGTTGTTACATTATAATTGAAATACAAAACCTGTGTCCGCTCTTTATTTAGGGCTTATTTAGAGTTGGAAGCGCTTTAGAAGACTTTTTGTTTGTTTCCTCAACACACTGAACAGTATCAGTCTTCTTCAGTTTTAATATGTAGAGGCAACAAAAATCACAGCTGAAAACAAATGTAAATGGTTCTTATTAGCTTTCTCTTCAACAGGGGATAATTTAATGTACTTCACTTTGATTTACCATTTTTCTCCCCTCAGTTTTCATCAACGCTCATTTTTTTATCCATTACATGTTTTGTCAACAAAGGGTCCGTTTATCCAGATGAAAAACTATCAAATCTTAAATGTGGCGATTTTTTTTCAGTTAAGAAAAAATTTATTTAAAATATTGTAGACATTGAAGCAATGTTTGAAGCGTTACTATCTCAACTTTGATAATATGACTCATAGCTCCAAAAAAAATTGTTATTGTATTGTAACTGTAATCCCTAATTATTGAAATTCTAATTAAAAAGGCCAGAAACACTTCAGTCCTTGTGTAATGAACGTAGAATAAATGAAAATCATTCTAATTTTTAGATTAGATAAAGATGCACTGTAAATGTAGCATTTTAGCTTAATTACAGTGGTATAATGACAATGCAATAATTTTTCAGGCATTTAACTTCAACTTGGTAGAAGTAAAGCCAACAAATGTTTAGTTACTCAGTTATCAAAATAGTTGTAAAACAAACAACTGAACAAGTCCAGATTCAAGAACCACATTTTATTTGAAGGAATAGTTTGACATTTTGGTAAATAAATATTTTCTTGCAGAGAGTAAACTAGGACTCTATTGCTGCTCCCTGCACCTGCACAGTTTATGGGTAGCTGATTGGTACAGTAGGTGGATTTTGTTACCTATGGACAGGCCCAGGCTAGCTTTTTCCCTTCTCTCTATGCTAAGCTAACCACCTGCTACAAGTTTATCATAGTACAACTCTCTGCTAAACATTGCTAAATTTCCAGCAATGTCCAATTTTCCCTTTTTGTTTCCTCTATTGTGTGAGGACATGAACCCAAACTGCTACTATATTCAGTCATGTTTGTCAAAACAGAAGTTGGTGTCAAGTCTCATTGATGGTTTCACATCTTTCCACACAATAAATGCTTTATTGCTCCATAACACGATGCAGGACGTACTCACAAACACCACAACAGAAGCCCGGGGTGGACACACACAGCGGAGGCAACATTACGACACACACGCACACACACGGCCAGCTCAGCTCTCCTGCAGCAGGATGCATTTTCCAATCAAGATGGTGGACGTTTTTTTTCAAGGTGTCACCAGGCTGATGGCAACGATCCGCCCGACATATATTCTCTTTATGAGCAGCTTTAGTGGAGATTAAATTAATTCTGGGCTCAGGGCGCTTAAAATGCTTCATGCTAGGTGGCATAAAAATAATTTAGATAAAGCTACGTTTTCAGGACTAAAACAAATACTTAAACTGCATATAATTAGTGTTAATATTCATATTTAAATCTTCTTAACTCTTATTCCAAACCACTGCCCCTCAAATCTGTTGTTATTTAAATATAGAGGATCTCTCTGAACCATCTTTCAATCTGTTGATTGATCAGCAACCAGCTGTCACTGTCGGAGTGACGGTTTAGATGGTGGCTGACGTGTTGCTCTCTTTGGGTCGCAGCCGGCTCACGTGTTCCAGCTGGCCGGAGTCGGACACGTCGTAGCTCGTCTTGTACTTGGCCAGGATTTTCATCAGCGGACGGAGCTTCAGCCACCACTGGTCCTTTGGGATCCTGTGGCTGAGGACAGGAGAGACAACATGTCACCACTGCGCAAAAATTAAGACAAAATATCCGCAGTCCAAAAATTTGGTTCATGTAAAATGTCTGGAAGCACTTCACAATAAGGGTAACTTAATTACCATTTGTTAATGTTGTAAGTATTCACTAACAACTAATGTGTAAAGTAATTGTATTTTGACACAGATGGGCACCTAACCCTAATAAATCATTTATTAACCTGAATTAAACAGTTATTAATGCTCTTTGTGGATTGTAAAGTTGAAAACATGTATCCCTTAAATAAGACTTGGCAGTAGAATGGTTTCACACAACTGAATATTGTATGAATTACTACGTTTATTAACATGAAATAAGTAAATGATTAGTTAACGTTTTAATTAACAGACCAGAAATGCATCTTGTGTTAATTAATGTCAAAACCTTTTCGATACTGAGCCAAATACGAAACAAACTTAATTTAACATTTGGCCTTATAAAAGATGATAGTAGCTGCAGGGACCTTGTGAATCAGTCATGTTTGGAGTCTATATTATTGTACCCAAACTATTTATTCCACGCTGTGATTTTTTTTTTTCTTAAATAATCAGGTGTTTCTTTGGAAAAAAACACGTTTGTTTGTCTTGAATAAACGTTGGGGAAACACTGCCCCTTTAGCAGTTCTCATGTCAGGGGTGAACCGACGGCAACAGTTAGAAAGCACAGAGACTAGTACAGTTATTGAGTCAGAACACACAGGTGCTTCACATTTACTGCACGTTACCAGACACTTGCAGTAACTTTTCTGTATTGCCATGTACTCTTATATTATATAGCCGATCCTAGTGAACAGACTCAATGCTGGAGTAACAACCCCCCCCCAAAAAATGTATTTTGTGAAATTTTAGGGCCTAACAGACCAGGAAATTGGGCCTTAGGTTGATTCCAAATCTATATTACCACAAACACGATCGAGTCTCTTACACAAAGTCGGTCTCGTCCCGGAGCTGGGACAGCGGCTGAAACACCAGAGCTCTGCGACGCATCCCCAACAGGCAGGCGGTGTCCTGGGAGTTAGCAAACACTCGCCCTGCACCAGAAACGAGCATCAGGTCTGCAGCAGTGATTTCATTCAGACAGACAAACGTAATGAAAGCTGGTGAGCCAGTTCTGTCTCACCTCCTTTGTAACAGTCCGTGAGTGTGCGGGTGATCCACTGGATGGCTTTAGCAGCAATTTTAGTGCTAAAGTTTCTGTCAAACGGCGATGGAGCTCCTCCCTGCGAGAGGGACAGAACGCCTTCTGTTTAATATCAACCTGGGAATTTATATCATGTGTAATGCAGAACAGCATGATCATATCACTTCTGTTAAACTATCACCCAATCCTGCCCGTCTCCCTGCTAAGTGCATCTCAAAATATTAGAATATTGCAGAAATTTTTTTTTTCTCTTTTTTTTTACAGAATTTTATTCAAAAAATTAAGCTCTTAAACTCTATTCATTACACAGCAAGTGAAATATATATACTCTAACATTTTTGTTAGCTCTAGGTTGTAATAATCAAATTTTAAAATAGTAAAATGGCTTAAACATTTTAGTTTATGTGAGTGTAAAAAATATTTAATGTTCATTTTTTGAAATAACACTGAAAAGTCATCTTATATTTCAAGATGCACCAGTATGGACAATGTTGTTCAGCTGCTGAAACACTGAGGTGTGTGTGTGTCCAACCTGCTGCATGTGACCGAGGATGTTCTTCCTGCAGTCAAACACTCCTCGGCCCTCCTCGGTGTACAGCTGGTAGATGAAGTCAGTGGTGAAGTTCTCGTTGGAGTTCTCATTTCTAAAAACACACAGAGGGTCGGCAGCTCAGTTAAAGGCTAACAAAACTGTTCAGACCTTAAACAGCTTAAAATTCCTTCCTATGAATCTGCTTTCCATCAAAGAAACTATCCCAAAGTTCCACTCAGTTTGCACAACCAGAATAATTTGTCTACAGTTTGTTGTCCCCTCAATGCTCGAGTGCCCTTGAGCCAGAACATCAGTCTGCTGTGCACCGGAAGCTGCAGAGCCGTTTGTAATGCAGCAATGCGCCCGAGTGTGTCCTGTTCTAATGTACGCATCTGCACGGTCCAGTATATTACCTCCGTCCCGCTGGGAGCTGTTTGTTTAGCTTTAACAAGGTTCTCGGCGACACACTGAACACGTCCTCAAGCCTCACCTGAGCACTAATCCTCTCTGGATGCTCGTCTTCATCTTCTCCGTCAGATGCTCAACGTTGGCCTGAAAACACAGAGCGAAGCGTCGCGTTAAACCAGGCTGAGCTCTCGCCTCAGTTTCATCGCTGGCCAGAGATGGAGACGTGTAGGGTGACGTATTTACTGCGAAGGCAGGAGGAGGTTTAAATACAAAAGGAAATGCACCTTCTTCCTACGATACTACTACAGTTTAACTTCTCAGAATTTCTACTATTTCAAAAATGTCACCAAATTTTCCCAAAATGTATCCTGACTTTGGTGTAGCTTTTATATTTTTTATCTATACTTTTATATATTTACAACAACTATTAAAATGGGACATAATCTCTAATGTGTTACATTTCCAGACATGAACGTTTTTTAAAAATTGACTTTTTCTTATTTTGCCGAGTTGTGTACTTGCATAAGCCCACTTTTCTTCCAGAACCTGGGAGAAACCTGTAATTTTATATATTTAGGGTAAAATTTCAACGGTCACCTGTGGTTAATATTTCCTGGAGCGAGTCAGACAGTGAGGAAGAAAGTTGGCAAATTTGAATAAAACACAATTAAACTTTACATTGCCTACCTAACATGAACATTTCTGCCTGAGTCATTGATCTTTCTCTGCAGTGAGGGTTGTTTAACAATAAAAACAACAACTCCCATAATCCCACACTGTTAAACTTACCATTTAAAAACAAAGAATTAAATTCCTAACAAATTAAAATGTGTCTTCTGTTTATGGTATATTTTTGTTGGTAAAGTGCAAAGTTGCTCACACAGAGCAAACAGATTAATAACTTATTATTCAATGAGATAATATAAAAGCATGTAAAAATCCAAAATAAAACTAGAGAGCACTCAGAGAATGCAAACCTCCACCAATGCAGCTAAATTCCCCACAACAGACGCTCTCCAGCAATAAATGCTGACTCTTCTTTTTTCTGTGAGACCAGACTGTGGTATTATTTCTTTTTGGTTATTCCAAGTGGGATTTTTAGGTCAAGGTCATTTGGTGCAGAAAAGATCACATGTTGGTTCCGCCTGATGGGTGTCCCATGGTTGGTGATGGATGCTGGGATTCCTTAGAAATTGGCACCAGTTAAACCTCTAAATGTCTATGTCAATTCCTTATGGAGATATGCTTAAAAATGTGTTTGACCTTTGAACTAGACAGACCAAACTTTGATCATCTGTAGCCTCTCTATTGGACCTCTCTGTTTCAGTTCTTTGGACCAAAAAGAAAAGCGTGCTTTTTAACCTTTGAGTGACCTTTGAAATGTCAGTTGAATCAACTGTAGGTTGGGGTAAGACAAAACTTTGATAAAAATTTAATCGAAATTGGTTGAGTAGTTTTTGTGTAATCTTTCACATGAACAAACAAACGGACATGTTTGAAAACTTAACCTCCGCCACTTCCGTTGGCAGAGGCGATGATAAAATGTAACAGGATTACAAGCTAAAGTAATGTAGCGTTTGTGTAACAAACCCAGTGATGTGACTGACCTCTGTCGACGGATTCTGCCCGTCAGACGTTTAAGACTCGTTAGAAACTGCGTTAAACATTGAGACCAGCTGATTCTCTGACCTGCAGGTCCCGGATGTCAAACGGCTCCTCGTAGATGTAGACTGTGTCGGCGCCGGCAGCCAGACCGCCCACCGTGGCCAGGTAGCCACAGTAGCCCCCCATGGTCTCAATGATGAAGACGCGCCGCTTGGTGCCGCTGGCCGACTGTTTGATGCGATCGCACGTCTGAGTCACACACGCAGGGGAAGCAGTCATTACAGAGCAGGATTGTATGTTAAAGATGGACGACAGGAGTCCACCTGGATCGCTGATGTATGTTCAAATGTTAATTTTTTTATCATAAATTCAAGTTATATTATATGTTTGATAGAAATGGGATTAAACATCCTGATCGACAGCTGAGCTCTTTTAGTGAGTGCGCAGGCGAGTTTACGGCCTCGTATTCCGGATCTTTAGGCTTCATTTTGTACATCAGGTGAACACATGTCAGCCATCATTATTTCAGTCATTGGTTGAACATAAGAAAACAGCAAATTACAGTCATTACATCATCATAAAAGTAGAGCTGGGCTGGTGAGTCACTCGCCTGTTGTCCAGTCAAGATAAAAAGATAATTTTAAATAATGTGAGAGAATTGAACATTTGCTGGCTTCAACTTTTCACATCTAAATTTGCTGTTTTTTCTCTGAGTAATATATTTATGATGAAAAGCATAATTACAGTTCTACTTTAGCAGATAAAGCAGTAAGAAAACATGCAGCCACAGTTACCTTTGACTTCCACAGCTACAAGAGGGGTCAAACACTGATGCAGGTCAACTCCTAATCAGCTGTGAAATGGTGAAAAGCTGCCTGGTCAGCAGGTGCATTACACTGACGGCAGGATATGAACAGAATTCATTGCCTAATTATGGTCTCCTGCTGTCGTCTGTATGACGGTTTAAACCATCTTTTTTTCCCCAAGACTGCCACTGAATATCAGCCAAAAACTTATCAGTGAACCTGCGCTGATGTGCTTTTTAGTAAAAGCTGTATATTACTTTCACAGTTAAAAACATCCTTTTCTACAGCAACTGTCTTGTCAGTGTATTGGTGATTTTATTTCTGTTAAACTTGTCAGTGTTGAACTGTCTCTCTTCTGTGAGACAATAACAGGTTCAACTAGCTGACATCTGAATATTTTTGTTGATATATGACCAACTTACGGCAGCATAATCAATATTTCCAAAGTTAAATACAAGCTTGGACTGCATGCGCCTGACAGCACAAACACAGACTTCACCAGCAGAGCGAGAAGGATTTCAGACAGAGATGCTGCCAAATTAAAAGTCCAATTTAGCCACCCAAGCAGGCACTGACACGCACGTGCATTGAGGCCTTGGTTGTGTGTTTGGGATGAGCAGGCCGACTCACGTCTGTCAGCTCAAACATCTCTACGGCTTTCTGTAGCAGATGGATGTGTTCTCAGGAAGTTATTTGACTCATTTTGTAGCTACACACGTCACCCCAGATGTTGTACATACAGCAGACAAATAGATGCATCAGGTTCGTAGGAAGAAATGGCTGCACATTTCCTGCGCTGACTTTTTCAGATATAATAACAATTAGAACTAAATGGTCAATAAGGCCTTCAAATCAAATATGGCAGCACATTTTTCAGTCCATCAATGGTGAATGAAGTTGTAAAAGAAAATGAGATGAAGTGGGTTCTTCCTAAACATCCAGGTTTTTTAAAAACTGAACTTTCTCTCTCCATCATAGTTTGAAAGGTGACACTGTAGAAAACCTGCAGCTGTGAGCACTTTTCTGTTACATGTGGGCCCTTACCTCCACGATGGCGTTGAGGGACGTGTCGGCGCCGATACTGAGGTCGGTGCCGGGCACATTGTTACTAATGGTGGCCGGCAGCATGCACATCGGGATGCAAAGCTCCTCGTAGTCGGCCCGGGCCTCGTACAGCTGCAGCAGCGACTCAAAGGCCTGATGGTGGTGGCCGTAATAAGACGTTAGACCAGTAGGGGGCACAGTGCGTTCCTATGTGGGAGGCTACAGCAAACTGACAGGCTGTTTCATGGCCCACAGTGCCTCCACTGACCTGTATCCAGCTGACAAACTGCTTGTTTACTGCACAATATCATAGTTTCTACATATAGTGCACTGTTTTGGAGTTTCTAATGAAGTAATCGATGCACTTTTATTGTTACATTCTCTAACATTTGCGTGTGCTGCTGGTTGGCTCTCTCCGGCTGACGGGCTTCCCATTGGCTGAGCAGGGATGGCATGGGAAGGGGGTGGGGTTGACCCCTGACCTGTAACTGTGTTGACGTGAGATGGAGATTGGGATGGGACTCCAGACACTCCGAGCGAAGTTTCCTTTTGTGTGCAAAGTGCTCTCTTTTCTTTTTTGTTTTGTTTTTTTTTAAATCAGGCATGCAGGCGAGTCAGCCAGGGGTCCTGACATGAGAACAACAAGACTACATTGAGTGATGCCCACACAGCATGCTGACTTACACTCCGACCACATGACCGGGACGCAGCAGGGCCAAACAAACACGGAACACTGCAGGGCCAACACGCGCCAAAAACATGCCACCAACATGTCACTGCATGCCCCGACACTTACCTGGGACCTCCGCTGTGCAGCTCGCCTCCAACAACAAGCAGCAGCAAGGTTCCTGCTCTGTAGCTCCTGTCACCACTGTGACTCTCTACATTCTGACAAAACCCTGTGGCTGCAACATTCGACGCCATTAACTCAATTATTTACTAAACTAACCTGTGATTACAGAGTAACCTGTCAGGCTGTCTGAGGCTCTGAACCACCACTGCCATCATCATGGGATGGTTCTGTTTATGTGAAAGCAGAAGGTAGAGCCTGTACAATCTGGTTAGACTGATGAAACTCCTACGTGTAGGTGTGTCAGGTTGTGTTTACACAGAAAATATCACAGCCTGCTAACTGCTGCTGCTCTCCTACGCTCGTCTTTGTGCTTCCCTATTTTCACCATTAACCCAAATGGTGAAACTTGGAGCAAATATTTATACTAAATAGTACTGCAATTTATGTAAGAGCTGCAGCATGTGGAGCAGTAAATGCATCACAGAATCGCCTTGGTCGCCCTCTGACTTTGAACGTGCGGATGCGAGCTGTCGATCAGCGGAGCCCCTTTACTCGGACGCGAGCGGACCGTGAGTCTGACCCGGCCGCACTTACGTCAGTAATGGCATTCAGCGCGGTGTCTGAGCCAATGCTCAGGTCCGAACCGGGTATATTGTTGGACACGGTGGCGGGGACCATGACCATGGGCACGCAGAACTCGTTATATTTGTCCCGCGCAGCAGAGAGTTCCAGTAATCCCATGTAGGCCTGCAGCGGCGAGAGCACGCGTCTCGTTGGTTAGGTTGTTGTTTGTGATGATGGCATAGACAAACGGATGAGGTGGGGGGAACAGCATCACATCGACAAGTGCAGTGCACACAGGGACAAAACCAAGGTGGGAGGAGCCTGAAAGCCACTATATATTAATTACATATATTCCATTCATTATATTACATCATTTATGTAATACAAAAATTGTGTTCTTTAAAACCAAATTTTTTTAATATTGGCCGATAATATAACAGCCAAACCAAAATATCAGTCATATTTGGCTCTTAGCTGCTACGTGTTTCATTTTCTTCACCGTCAATTAGAACCACAGCTGAAGGTGAAGTTTGTGATCTCTACAGTTAAGCCAGTCTTCTAAAAAGATCTGCAATTCTACCCATTGTTAAACAATGATTAGTGAAGCTGTTTACAATTTCAGAAAGGTAACAGTAAGTAATCAAAGCAATAATATGCAAAATGTGCACCAAGGTTTGTCAAACCTTTGGCCACATGAAGAATGACAAGATGAAAATGTCTAAAGATTCAATTTGCTGCTTTTCTGGAGCTGTTTGTTTCAAACGTATGTAACAGTTAGTGGCTGCCCCACTTCCTGTGTGCACTGCATTGTGGGACAGTGTTTGTTAATGAAGAATAAAGTTAGAAAAAAACATTAATCTAACTTAGTATGAAACCTGACTAAACATCCTGAAGAGCCAGATGAAGTTTGCACACTGGGTTTGTGTTTGGGAACATGTAGGGGGACGGTCACTGGTGGCGGGGGGGAGGGGCCAAAAGGAGAGAGCCAGACCAAACTTAATGGACGGTGAGACACTCAGAGGAAGCTGCAGCTCCTCACAAAGACAGTCAACAACAGTGTTCTTGTTCTGGCCGAGCTGACACGGTCAAACCCTGCAGCGTTTTGGAAAACGTACAGTTTTATTTATCATTTCAATGTTCAAACGGTTTTAAAGCTGTGACGGAATTACATTTTTCCTGCGATTTCTTGGTGTAAGAAACAGGAAACAGCGGGAAAAAACACGGAAAATAGTGACATGTTCCGACAGGTTCTATATAACTTTAATTTAGTCCCTTTAAAACTCAATGCAGATTTCCAAAATTGATTCGCCGGAGACGGATAGAAAACAATTACGTATCAATATATGTACATTTAAGGGCTGGTACACAACAACCTGATGTCAAAACCAGCCCTGACCAGACGTCAGCAGACTGCCAGCTGGTACGCACATTCTGTGACTGCATGAGAGTCTTTTATGGCCACGAGAAACCAGGACCAGATAAAACTGTAAACAAAACAACGTTTGCTTGATGTGGCTGATAAGAAGTGGAAAATGGCTCTGATTGACGCTCCTCAATCAGGCTCCACCTTCTCATCCCTTCAGCAGCCAATGAGAGGGTCCCGTCTCACTTCTCGACCCGACGTAGACGGACAATGCTGACGGTGCGGTAAACACCAAAAAAGACCTAACATGGATGGATGGATCTTCGACCAGACTGACCATTGCATTCAAATCATTCCGAGGTTTGGCTCTGCAGCTTGGCCAGAACTAATAAACACATTTCCACATAGAAGGAGAGAAACCACAACAAATGTAGGTTTCAAATACAGTCTACAGTCAAGAAAAGTTCTGATCGTGAAATGGACTCAACAATGTCAAACAGCACAATGTGTAGTGAACAACAAACAATTTGTTCATTAGTTTCAAATTCATTTGATACTTTATAAGTACGATGTGATGCTAAAACTAGCCAGAAATGGTTAAAAACTTAAAAAACATGATCAGAAAGATCAACTATTGTGAACTTAAAACAATGATCAGGTAAATTACAGACCTCAAATCCTCCGATGACGAGCAGAGCGTTGATGTTGTGGATCCTGAGCTGCTCAGCGATCGCCTCCAGATGTTTACCTGGAAGAGTTCTAGCAAACAGAAAGGACATACTGAACCGTGAAATAACATTTTCCGTTGATATGCAGTAGAGGTTTTGGAGGAAATAAGATCCATTCAGACAGGATTAATATTCCAGGGGAAGGTCAGTAGTGTAATTTCTGCCTCGTTCCACGTGAACGTGTCGGGATTTACGATAAATCCAAACTAAGAAGCAAACACACTAGTTTTCTTCAAACGCCGCTCTTTTCCTCTTCAACCTACCGCTTTGTCCCTAACAGGGACCCTCCTTGGCCAGTCCAGCCACCGACATCTCCCCACTTGATCTCCTTGATCTGATTTAAAAACAGCAGAAACATAAAGATTATTTTATTTATTGTTGCTTTTACACACATCCAGTGACCTCAGTGTCCTTTCTACCAGAGCGTCCGTTCCTCTGCACCCTCACGATCATCACTTTACGATTGGTTTCTCTGTGTTGAGGCTCAATATCACAGTCAGAGTCCGCCTTAGCTTTGGATTTAACTTATCTAATCCGTCCCTATAACCCCTCTGGAGCTGCATCCTTTTCAACGAGTCGCTGCCTCTCCGTGCGCGGCAGAAAAGAGGGTGTGTCTGTGGACAGCAGGCATGTGATCGGAGACGATGTGTGTTTAGTGGTTAAGCTGCTGTGGGATTGGAGTAATTGGCTCACAGTAAGTACAGGTGCTTATCTGGACACCTTAAAGTTTGATCACTGCAGCGAGTGCAGTGCCACTTCCTGTTCCACGCCACTGGACAGTCAAGTCTCCGTGACCTCAAAGGAATGTTTTTAACCCCTTACAAAATCAATGCCAGCACTCGATGGTCCCGTTAATGTGCAGAGTTTGCTCTGGGATCACTGAGCAACGACGTGGGCAAACAGGCACATCGTCACGCCGTTCTTTCAATTCCCTCCGTTTCATCGGGATATTTGGTCAGATTTTGGTTTGAAATCTCCTTATAGTGCCTAATTTGATCAGGTTGTCCTTGTTATTAAAGTTAAAAGTTAACGTCTAACGTCACGACTTAAAGTTCAAAAGTTTCTCACCTACACTATTAACGTAAGTTAACAAAGCAACGGCTGTTAACAGTTAAATTACAAAATCAGAAATAATCTGACACAGTCACCTAACCCTAATTAAGTACTTATTAATCTAAATTAAGCATTTATTAATGCTCTTTGTGACCCTTATTATAAAGTCGGAAACACGTATCCCTAAAGGACACTTAATAGTACGGTTTTAAACTATGGAATGATATATGAATTGGTATCTTACATGAAGATCAACGGTCAATGAGTAGTTTGCAGATTAATGCTTTTTACTGCATTACCTGATGTTACTTACTGTACCATTACTGTAACGTGTAACCAGTTAAAGTTGGTACTACGAAATAGACTTTGGCTGGGACACTGACGCAGTTAAACCACCAGCAGCTGAAAGATGAGTAATCCAGAATGTTGGAAAAAGCGTGTTTATATTGCTGAA
>KV751365.1:1858962-1869704 GCA_001698575.1 Mola mola | reverse complement strand
TCCCCCCCCCTTCGCCCCCGCCCCCCCAGCTCAGCGGGCTCTTATTTGAAAGATGTAGAACACGCTACAGGCGTGTCACTCTTACCTGTCCTTTGTACAATCCCTCGAAGCCGTCGCTGACAGCAAACATTTTGTGGCCTTCTGCGATTCCCACTCTGACCGCAGAACGTACGGCGGCGTTCATCCCTGCCGCCGGGGCGCCGACGTTCAACACGGCCACGTTAAAGGAGCTCTGTGGGCGACAGAGAGCAGGCGTCACACGCTCACCAAGCACGTGGTGAGGGGCGGAGCCAAGCACCGGAACACGCTCAAGCTTCGTCATAGCTCATCCTCGCAAAACGAGCTTGAGTCAAACATTCGCTCACAGCACGTTCAGCCATCGCTTTGAAGAAGATGGTGCGTGAGCAACTTTTAGAGGCAGCAAAGACAAACTGCTCAGTGCGGCAGATGTTTAAAAAAAAAAAAAGTTTTCTAGCAGTTTTTCCTTTTTGTTTGCGTTTAAAAACCAAAGACTTCGATTCTCCCTGTGTGTGACACGACAGTTTGTCTCGACCGCCTGATAAAAACCATCCCAGCCTCCTGAACTGCTGAGGAGGCAGCAGAAGAGGAGACAAAGCGAAGATCACCTGGCATGCAAGAAGCCACATGCTGCCAACAGACGCAGTGAAGCAGCAGCTGCTTTCTCCTGGTCACCACTGAACATATCCAGTCAAATGCACACTTTCACGTTACACTTTTCCTGTGATTCTCAACTCATGTGTGCCACCTGTTGCTGAAGGTACAACCAAACTGCTGCGCATGAGGTTGCGTGTACAAGACTGACGTTTGAATAGAAGCCTCGATGGAGTCAACAGGGGAGCAATGACAAAAGATGAGCCTTGAAAGTTTCCCTCCTGCAGCTCTTTAACTGGATGACTGAGGACGTGGATCAGGTCAGTGTGGAGGAGCTCCACATGGACAGGCGTCAAACTCCCACCGACATAAAAATACCAGACACAGAGAGTAGATCTCTGAGGATCAGATTCTTGGTCTAATCTACCGACTGACTGATCAAACATTTCTTTCTGTTTTAGAAGTCAGCTGCTTGCACGCCACAACACCATTAAACAATGTGAGGTGAGTGAACTAGCGGGATGTGTCGCCTCTCATCCAAAGTCTCAGCTGAAAGAGGAGGGACACGCCTTTGGGGACAAAGACATACATATTTTGGACAAGGAAGGTAAACGATAGACCATCTATGTAAAAATAGAGAGATCCTGACCTACTTATGATGCCCCTAAATGCTCTTGTTTTATGTCTTCCCAGGAGATTCGGTTACTGACCTCAGGTGAGCCCAACAACTCTGCGACGAACACTACTGGCCCAAGAGATAGTTGGTCTATGGTCACTTGGTGCTGATGACCTTGACAACGACCCAAAATAGGCTGAAAAATCTGGGACTCTGCGCCCCTGGTCGTTGCCGAGTAAACTGACAGTCACATTCGCACATGGCGAACCGGGACAATCGGGGAATTCTGGGACTTCAGCTCAGCCAAAGCAAAAAGCGTGGACGGCGTGAGGGATTCAGCGGGCTGCCCGGCAGCTGTTCAGGACATCAGCATGTGTCCGCGGTGTGTAGATGTAGTACGTTAACTACACTAGAGGGCAGCAAACAGCACACAATGATAGTAGAATAAGAAAAGTTTTTTTCTTTGTGAGACTACAAACCTGTAGTGAGGAGTTTACTTTGTTCCTATTATAGTACCACCGCACATTAGTTATGCAAGGCTAATAAATCCAGGTTTGGTAGCTTAAAAGTTTTTGTGATCCAACACTTACATATGAACACGGATATATTTCTTTAAGGCAAAGCAAAGACTTCTCTGTTCTTTGGTAGAGCTTTTGTTGTCAGTCAGAACTGAAAAGGTCCCTGGATGAGAGGGGAAAGTTCCTGAAAAGCAGTCATGCTGTAGCCAATCCAGCTCCAATGAAAATGTCTCATGACCCCCAGGTCTATAAAACCGCTTTATCATAATGTCATCATAATTAGCCACGTTCTGCACGAGGACTATTTTGAACCATTTGGCCAAAATGTTAACATCATTTGAAGATGAGCTCATATAGAATGAGAGGTTCGGCTTGGACAGCCCCTGACCGCTCTGAGCTCTGAGAGCACGGAACCTTGTCCAGTCTGACTTACCAACAAACGCTGGCCACAGCTTCCACGTCAAACTCAACTGGAAGGAGGGTCACTTCAGGTCCATTTGAAGCTGATCACAACAGACGTGTGACTGAAGGACGCCTTCGCTGAAGCACTACAGCTACTCTGAATGTCTCTACGTCTACTTCTGAGCAGCGCCGGGAAGAAAGCAACGGCAGACAGAGCGACACAATAATGTCACTGTCTTATGTCTCTAAAACAAAAAGACTATTTAAACTTAAGGTTTTCATCTTTATACCTAAGGCGGTCTGCTCAGTTAACTACGCCCGCTGAGGCGACAGAAGCTGACCTAGAGCCTGTTCAGCTGAAGCCACATTACTCATCACATCACCCGCCTCCTCGTCCCCCTCCCCCACCCCCTCCGGACAGACAGAAAAACAGACTCTGTTAGTGTCACAAACAAAGACCCCGGCACCCACGAGGCACCTGGCCAGGAAGTACCTTATGCTAACGGGCAAATGTCCGCGTCACTGGAGGAGAGACACATGAGAAGCATTTAAAACACTTTGATACATCATTGTTTCTTTTTAGAATTTGATGAAATGGGTACTTACGTTTGGGAGCTCAGCGTCTGCTTTCCGGTAGGAGAGGAGTCTGTAGGTGATCAGATTGGTTTCAAAACTCCTGCGGACGACAGTTAAACCGGGGCAGAATCGGATCACATTTGTTTCTGAACGCAGCTGTACAATGAAATCTACAGTGCAGATCCTGAATAAAGGGCAAAGCGGTTATCAGACACCCTGTGTTTAAAGACTTAGCGTTGCAAAATTCTCCATCTACACACACTCCTGTTGTACATGGTGTTGGGTAAAAAATGTTTCTGGAAGTGTGGGTCTTTAGGACTTTGTGACACTTTCCAGATTCCAGGGTTAGGGTGAGATGGGTGAGAACTGTCCTTCAGATCGTTCGTGTCTCGTCTGATTGTGTCCTGTGCTGCGCTTGTGACCCGTTGGACAGCCATCCCGTCTGCTGCTGAGTAGGTGCCAAACCAGCACGTCAGGACGCTCTCTGTGGAGCGGTGACAGAAGGATCCCAGCAGCTTCACAGGCAGGTTGGCTCTCCTCAGTGCCAACACCGCCAGCTCTTTATTAGCTCTAATTGAGCTTTTCATGCGTCTATGGACACTCAACTCTTATTTGGATTTCAGATATCTGATGACATTAAGGGAGTAGAATACCTGCCGCGGAGTCTCACTGCGTCTTCGAATTTCTTCTCATCCATGGCCTTCTGCACCTCTTGGGTCTGATGGCGAAGCAGAACAGAAATTCATCACCGTTCATGAGAAAATCACTCATGTGTTCATTCCTGCAGTGTTTCAGGACTCAAAGCACAGCACATTTTCTCTTGTCCCAGGTACAAACAACAGCTTGTAGACCTCAAACTTGAACTACTGATTACATCTAGATCACCCCTGCTGGCCGGTTGCAGTATAACACATAAATCCTGCTCACTCCGTGATGGCCGATGGGACATTTCCAATTCTATCACATTCCCAAAGTTACTGTTAAAACAGCCAACTTTAGCTGCCTCATTTCATAAAGGTCACCTGGTACGACAGACAGGAAATGACACATTGGCACTTCAGAGCAGCTACAACATGGCGCCCATTTACACGGCGGAAAAGCCCGGTTTTGCCAGGAATTTAAAAATAATCCCAAGCATGAAACACTGAGCTGCAAATATTGTGTGAAGGAGGCATTACAGTCTTTGTACAATGAAACAGGAGAGAAAACTGGTGCAGTTAGAGAAGTTGTTCCACAACGAGAACCTCTGGATCAGCGGAACCTGCAGCCTGAATTTTCACTCTATCAACACGAACTGAGTGCTATAGGTGTAACAAAGAAAAGCATTTCTGAGTTATGTTTTCCCATGTTGGCAAAAACAGAGAAAAGTGGTGAATCCTCCAGAACACTGAAAACAATCATTAAAATAGTAATTTTTTTTGCATCCCAGCCTTACATAAACATCAAAAATGGCTTGTGGTTTCTTTTTCTGTGCTGTTTCATCCAGCTTATAAATTCAGTGACTTAAACTCTAATTTACATCCTGTTACTGTAAATGTCTGCACTCGTTTTCCCAACATAATGTCCAGGTTGGGACTGTTGAATCCACTGCTGCTTACTGCCATTCACCCTTTTAAATGTCTGTTAAGTGATCAAAACTCTAAAGTCTCTCCGCTGTAAGAGAAATATTTAGTGGAGCGATGTCCTTTCCACCACTCGGTGACTAGTGGTATCTGCACGTCTGCTGTCTCTTCAACACACACACACACAACTCTTACCATCTGCACACACTCCATAAGTGGAACTCGAACGGCCTGGTTTCCAACCAGAGACACTACGCAGGCCGGCGTGTTGGCGGAGGCCTCCAGTAGCGCCAGCACTGCCTCCACGCCCATACGACTGGCCTGCAAAGGTCACCTGACTGGTGAGTAAGACACCTTGTGCACTTTAAGGTTTTCTCAGGCTCGAAACATCAGACAACTGAGAAATATTAGCATATTGTGACTTACCAGGATCCTGTCAAAAGCAGAAGGGGTGCCACCTCTCTGCACATGGCCCAATATGGTGACCCTGGTGTCAAAGCCCAGGCGGCTCACTACCAGCTAGATACGGAGGGGGGAGGGAAGAGGGAAGATAGTGAGGAGGCTGTGCTAAATATAGGGGATGAGTACATTAACTCAGTGTATATCTTGTCACAGCTCAGTATGATTAAACATGAGCTGTAACATAAATCCTAAATCTCAAGAAAACATGAGCACATACTCATTTGAAATTTGTTCCTTAAAGGAGGTCACAGCATATTTAAATCAAACAGCTTTATGAGAATGCAGAAATATTAAGGACCATGCAAGTAACAAAAATGAAAAACGAAAACGGAAACAGAGGGAGGAATCATGCCAAACACCTGCCGCCATGTTAGTGGGTGCAGAACAAAATACAGGCAGACGTGAACTTCCTGCAGTAAAAATAAGGGTGGAGAGGAACCAAATATTTCCCATTGGCTCACCTGACAGACGTGTGGAATCAGGAGGAAAATGTGTGTGTGTTTTAACAAAGAAATAGTTGCAAAAGCGTACAAACAACAATGATGTGAGGGGCGTGAAATGTTGAAAGAAAAACCCTCAGCAAACATAAAGTAAGAGGATAAATCCATGCTTGTGAGGGAGAGTTACTTGGGTCCGGACCAGGCCTCTCCACCGTACTTACGTCCTTGATATAATCAGGAGTTATCGCCTTGTTGTGGCAGTCGATGGCCCCCTCGGCTACAATAATAATGTTCAGCCTTTTCTTATCCGCACGGTTCTAAAGGGACACAGAACAAAAGTGTTGACAACATGACAGAATGTTTTCACGGCCAAGAGCTGGTGGATAACCACAGACTAACTGTTGTTGGTATTTAGTTTGTCCTCTTTCCTCAGCAGGTCCTTGTCACACCGAGAAAGCAGTTTCATATTTGCAGCTATGTCACATCTACTTGATACAAAGAGCAAAACATTATGAACGCTATCATTGCAGAGAAACTGAGAGTTAAGCGAAAAACACACTTGAAATTGGACTTTCAGACTAATTTCAGTATCAACTTCAGGTGGGATGTTTGACCGATTAGCTTAAAGCTACCATGTGGTGTTTCACTTTAAACAGATTATATCGCAATATATATTGCATCTCTGGAGTCTCATTAACGCACAGAATTCATTGAATCCTTCTTCATAAAACATCAGTAAAATCATTTTTCAACCTCTATCAAGGGTTTCCTGAAGGCAGACAAGCAAGTCTTCTTCTTCACCCTTTTCAAGAGACATCACACGTCACTGCCACCTACAGTCATTTAGTGGAAGTGCCAACTTTTAGTTTACTAATCTAACTAGTTGCCACATATTTGAATTACTGCCGTTGGTGAGCAGGATTATTGCGTCACGTCTCCTCATATGTACGCTCGTATATGAGATACGAACAAAATGAGAATCTCCTCACATCGTCCCTCTGCAAAGACATCCGCTAAAGAATCTGCACTCACACCAAACTTATTGTGCAAATATCAGACTGAAACCTTCTCTCAGGACGTGACAAGAGTCTGTTTTGAGAGAATAAAGAACTCCTATAAAACACTCTCTACGTGACAAATGACAAAAAGAAGCCTGCGGTTGGGGTCTGTTGGGCAATGAGTAATGTGTTGGGCTTCTAGGAAAACACTTCTGAGGTGAATCAAAGGTTTGAGTCTGGATCTTATGGAGACACATCTATATTCCTGTGAATTAATCTGTGTTAGAAATGGGTTATTTTGGCACTTTGACATTTGATCAAATGTTTTTTCTTTTATGTGGTCAAACAACCGACAGGTTTTCACAGTTGTTTGTGAGACAGTTGGTCTCGGCCATGACAGCAGTGGCTTTAGCTGCTGCCACGCATGTCGGTTTTGTGGTTAAAATGTGTTTTTTGGGGCTAAACGAATTGTATATTCCAAGCCTGCCAGCTTCACACACGCTGACTCCTCGTTTGCTCCAGATCAACCAGAGCAGAATCAGAGTCACGTGGCTCTGTGGCGCAACGGATAGCGCATTGGACTTCTAGCTGAACACTTGAGAAGTGATTCAAAGGTTGTGGGTTCGAGTCCCACCAGAGTCAACATTTCTTACCATTTGCAAGACTAGTTATTAAACGTTTGTGAAAGTATAGAATAAGTGACCGGCTCACCGTTACATACCTGTGAAAAACCGGAACTTGTGCGTTCAAGTCCTACCGGTGTAGCCACAGATTAACTTCAAGACAGAATTTAGTCGGATGCTTGTTAATCCTATTTTGGTTTAAAGGGGAAAGGTTGTGTGTTTGAGTCCCACCACAAAATTCTTCCCAAGACAAGTTCTAACTTTTGCAGGAATAATTACACAGACTTAATTGTAAATTGCTAAACTAATGAAGGGCTGAAATGTTTTACTATTACAGCTGCAAAAAAATCAAAGGTCGTAGGTTCAAGTCCCACCAGAGTCACTATGTTGTACAGTGTAACTTTACAGAGTAAAATCAATGCCCAACATGTACTGGATGTTTTATTATTACAGCGTCGATTATTAACTAGTGGAATAGTTTGCAAAACATTTGCAAAAAAATGAAAAAAATGAAAAAAACCAAAACAGTACTTATTCCAGGATTATTAAAACAGTTGATACAGATTAAGGGGATGTTCAGAATTCAAGATGACATTAATAGCCAGCACAGTGGATTTCCAGTCAAACACTTGAGATGTGATTCAAAGGTTGTGCGATTGAGCCCCTTTTGTACAGACACCAATTTGTGTGCTGCATGTTAATTTTCATAACAAAAAGGCTCCGTTCACTTTTGGCAAACACACAGATTTTAGCTTTAAATTCATATAGGAGGTCCTCTGACAGGGAAACACAAAAAAAATATTCACAGTTTTAAATAGAAAGAGCTAAAATTGCTACAGTGTGTATCAGTATGTTTGTCTGAGTGTGAACGTATCACAAATATAAAATACTGACATAGAAATAAATGAGTGGCTGTATTTTGGTGTGTGTTACCTCAGACAGTTTCTGACACATGCTGTCCTCCCAGCCGTCCTCAGGAGGCATTTCTGGGATAAAAACCCAGTCCGCTCCGCATGCCAGGGCGCTGACCATGGCCAGGTACCTGAACGCACGCACACACACACACTTTCAACCTCTTTCAAGTTTCTATCAATATTAGAAGAAATATATATTTTCACACTTGCAAAAACAATGGCTAAAATTTGCTTCCAAAACCAGTTTATTTCAAAGTTAAACACAGATGTTTAGAATTGATTTGACTAAATTCATTGAAAATACTGTCCGCAGTTTTGAATGATTTGCTTGATTATTGGTTATATATTGTGTTTTGTGTGTGTAGTTGCAGATTTGACTTAAACACATTACACATGTTTTTGTTTCTGTCTCTGTGAGTCGACGCAGGGGGAGGTGCCTACCCGCAGTGTCTGCCCATCACCTCCAGCACAAAGGTCCTCTGGTGGCTGTGCAGCAGAGAGAAACCGAGAGGACGTCAGAACCGAGACATTCTCGGCGGGAGAACCCGGCGGACCGAGCGGCTGGAATACCTCTGAGCCGTGGTCGTGATGGCGTCCACCACCTCAATGATCCGGTGCAGCGCCGAGTCGGTGCCGATGGTCATGTCGGTGCCGCAGAAGTCGTTGTCGATGGAGCCGACCATGCCGACGATGTGGAGCTCCGAGTTGTTGCGGGCTGCTTCCTCATCGATCAGACCTGGAAGGACGACGAGAGGGAGGGAGATAAAGTCTGGTCACACCTGTCGGGGGATGGGTCGTGATGTTCGAACATTTGAAAAATGATGAAAATTCAAAATAGTTTGTCTCATTATCGGTTTGTCTGACAATGTATGTTTTCCTGTTGTTTTCTCCGACGCCTGTGAATAAACAGGATAACCGGTGATGTCGTGTTTCTTCGGGTAAAACACGACAACGACGTGCCGCCGTTTAACGAGCGTTCGACAACGGATTGGTTGACAGCACATACAGTACAAAAAACATTACCAGTATCAAATTATTACATCACGGCACATTTTGCCTGAGCTCGAGTGAAACGAGAGAGAAAGCTTTAATTTTTCTGTTGTTTCTGCATACGGATTCTTTTAGGCTTTTTTGCCGCAGTTAAGCCTGAAGAGTCCATCATTGTATGACAGCCAGGAAGGGAATGAATCCGTGTCTTGTCACCTGTCGGGGTGTAGAACTGACAACCCCTCCGGTGTGCAATCACCTTGCTCGAGGAGCTCGTCCAGCAGGCCACTCCACTCCTCCCTGAACAGGTTGGCTCCGGTCAGGCTGCCGTCTCCACCAATCACGCACAGGTTGGTGATGCTGCGCTTGACCAGGTTGTGTGCGGCCTTCAAGCGGCCCTCGTGGCAGCGGAACTCTTTACAGCGGGCGCTGCCGATGACCGTTCCGCCCTGCGGGAAGCACCAATCACTTGGAACGGTTGCCTTAACATTAACTGTGGTGATCGGCTCTACGTGAGGAGGGATGTAACGATGAAGGCGGCCAGAAGCAAAGTGGTAGATGGTCTGGGAAGCCGTTAGAAACTTGTCAGAACAACTGTGCGAAAAT
Organism: Mola mola; assembly: GCA_001698575.1. Lineage (NCBI taxonomy): Eukaryota > Metazoa > Chordata > Actinopteri > Tetraodontiformes > Molidae > Mola > Mola mola. The sequence goes on along the minus strand of KV751365.1, from coordinate 1,860,388 downwards.
GTGGGCGGAGCTATGGAGGAGATGGGAGGGGCAGAGTCGCTTTAGGAGCCTCATGACAGAAGATGTTCTAGTTTTCACAGCTACAATAAAAGGAAATGTGGACTGTTTTAATGTTAGTAAAGTTAATAACCTTCATACCTCACAAGTGAAAAGGGAAAAATAAATAATATTATAAAGAATAAGATAAGAAAAATGTCAGTATTTTGTCTTGTTGAAATGATAAGAGGAAACTTGTTATCTATAATTTGTCTAAAATCTCATTTTGTAAACAAAGAGAAAGAGAAAGAGAAAACAGTGAATCGATAAATCAGCAACGTGAATCACATCACATTGTCATGAAATTGTTAAAGGCCTATCAGGGGGCATTTATATGAATAAACACTCTTCCAAATTAAGTTTTCAACGTGAAATCTTTACACTTACACATTTTTTTCACAATTCTGCTCAGCATCATCACGAGTGAACAAGATGTCAGCACTTTCAAACTACTGGCTGCTCGTTTGGAAGACGTATTATTGATGCGTTCTTACACTCGTGTCCTGATTTTAATTCACTTAAAAAAAAAAGGAACATCTGGCCATGACCGTGAGTGAAAAGGCCTGATTGGCTCCCAGCTAAAGGCGTCGCTGCTGAGCTCCGATGATGCTGCTCCGTCAGAAAGCTTTCAGAAATAACACCTCTCGCGCTCATAATTACCTCTCTAACAGCTGAAGTGTGTAGCTGAATCTAAGAGGGAAAGGGGGCAGTTTCGTTTGAACGACTGTGGGACCCGGAAGAGCAGCAGGGAGCTCTGCTCACCACTTGCAACATGCTGGAGACGCTCTCCCACGTCGCCTCCTTGATGTTGTCTCCGCCGTCGACCATCCCCTGGTAGCCCTGAGGGGAAACACGAGGAACGGTCACAGACTCGTCCCCGAACGAGCTCAGTCGGCTGCTGGCAAACACTCTCCTACGTGACGTTTGTGTGGAGGGACTAAGTGCTGGAGCCGTGACGGGTGGAGCAGTTCTGCCAACGGGCTCTGTGGCGCAATGGATAGCGCGTTGGACTTCTAGTCGAGCACTTGAGATGTGATTCAAAGGTTGTGGGTTCGAGTCCCACCAGAGTCGCTTTTGCGCAAGTGAATTTGTCGACACTTTGGACATCCAACGGAAAAAAAAGCGGCAATATTTAAGGCTGTTTTCTGCTTATTAAATTATATATATAGTATATTTACTGAAAGCTGAGAGAGTTGTCAGTTTCACTGCTGTTACAGTTAAAAAAAACATGAGCCGTTGTTGGAAACAAAGCTAAGAGGCACGGTGGCACCGTCGTTCATCCCGGTCCGCCGGTTATTGGAGACTGATGGGGATGACGGTGCAGACAGGGAAGGATGAAGTCTGCCCCTGGTAATCCAATTATTATGTCCACACTGAGGCCAGATCGTCT
>KV751365.1:1826430-1848000 GCA_001698575.1 Mola mola | reverse complement strand
TAAATCTAAATATATACACAATCTATACACATTCACCTTCATTCATAAAGTCAGTAAATAGGGAAACGGCTCCCCTATAACTACAGCAGTTGAAATATATTAATTTTAAAAATTGTACCACTTGGAGAGATTTCCTTAAAGTAAAGACATCCTTGATTATTTGTGGCATATAAAGAATCTCTAAAACATCTTGAAAACTATAAATACCAGTAAAATATCTTTTGTTAAAACATCTTCGTGAGACGTTTTCAGTCGGACTCCGAAGTGGAGCCGTAAAAAAGATAAGATCTCGTCCGGTGTCACACACACACACACACACACACACACACACACACACACACACACACACACACACACACACACCCGGGCGCGTTTCCAGGCGGGAACCCTTCAGGGATACATCCAGCTGAGCGGACATGTTCGTGTGCGGCTCCAGCTATCAACCTAACCAGCAGCTGTGTTTATTGCAGCGAGTGTAAATAGATTCCACCTTCAGACCTGCGTTTCTTTAAACTGGGCTACGTGAAGTATTTTGTATTTTACAGTGTATAAAACTTTAATTTATGGGAGCTTCCAATGGTTCGATTTGCACCTGACGCTGCTGTTTTTTTTATGTCTTTGTGTTTTGATTGTTAGGAGGAAAAATAATGAATATGTGTCACTGACGTCGCTTGATAAAATTCATTCAAATGTAAATGTGTGAATAAATAAACGGTTGTGTATTTTTACTTGCCTGCAGCTCAACAGCTGAGATAATTAAAAAAAAACGTTACGGCGGCTGCTTTCAAATCTAACCTCCTTCAATCCAATTTAAGTTAGATAAAGTTGTTTTAACTGAATGGAAAGTTTGGTTTTGGGAAATAAATCTGATTTTTACTTTTAACTTAAACCTACGCGGTCGAGCATTAAACAGGCGTAAAATCTGAATACGTAAGAAAGATCTGCTGTTTACAGTATAAATGTTTAGTAGACAGAGTTTTATACATAAAGATTCCTCAGTGTTTCCTGTTGTGCTCCTCTTTGCCTTGTTATGTCGCTGTTTCTATCAAAAAATTCAACTGTTTCATATTAGAATCCAATCAGATCTGGAGGCAGAATCCCTCCATTTCTTGAAAAATCCTGTGGAAGAGTTGATTTTCATCAGCTGGATGTCAGTCGGTGAGTGAGAGCAGATTTTGGAGAACGATGTGGGGAGAAGAGATCCCAGTTATGATGTTAATATGAGAATCATTTTGCAGAAATGCAGATCCTGCTGGTTATCAGGCACTCTGTTACAGTGCAGATTCTTTGGAGCAGCGTGATTCTGATTGTTTGGATTCCAGATTTTAAGTGAGAATTTACATGTTGCTGTTCTAAATAAATACTGTTGGGGGAGAGAAGCACATTTAAAAAGTTAAGTTCACAGTTTCCCACAGAAAACTTGAAACAATGTTGTTTTTCGTGAGTCTATCCTGTTATGGTGCGATTGCTGTCGGGAAGGTTCGGTCTCACTGCGAATTCTGACTCTTTGCGTACAAAGTGAAAACAGTTCAGAACGTTTGACATATCCTCTCTCTCTCTCTTCAGCGCCTCCCTGCTGGCTGGTGTGACGACGTGAGCCTCGTTTGTGTCGCTGTCCAGGTCAGCGGAAATTCTACGAAAGACAGAAAATCAGAACAACATGGAATCTGAAGGGCAGTGAAAAAGATGACAGCTGACTGGGCTGACATGTTTGTCTTCTTTGACTTCAATTCTGTTTTAATTTATTAACTACAATTAAAACAACACATTTTCTATAATCCTATGTGGACCTAAAATAAAGCCCTGAGGAACACTAAATCTAGTGTTTATGATAACTTCTTTTTTTTTTTCAGTAAAAACTGTAGTTCTAGGTTTTCTCCAAAAATTATACAAATGCTTAATCTTCTAAAATGTAATTTTTCTTCATTTTAATATGGTTCTAAAATGTGGCACAACATAATTTGGAGTTAAACCACCAACTTTTTAACATGATAGTCTGTGATGTGATGAGCTCCAAAACAAACTTCTAACAAAAGATTTGTACTTACAGAAGTGGCATCACCCTCTTGCGTCAACATGTCGATTTCAGCCAGCTGCTCCAAGATCAGGCTGCTGTCACTCACCTGCAACAATGACATAAATCAAACGATATATATGAACATTGATCATCACCGACATGAAACAGGAAGTAGCAGCCGGTATTTAAGCTCTCACCTGCTCTGTGTTCATGGAGCTCATCTGTCCTGGCATCTGGTTCATGGGCCCACCGTTGCTGGCCATTACTCCCAGGTTCACGCTGTTGCTGCTGTACATTCCTGCGTTGGGTTGCATGGGGTACTGGGACTGGGACTGTTGGGGGTACACACTGGGAGGACGCAAACTGAGTCAGCACATTTTCTATGAACAGAAAGACACACCATCGAACATTCAGTCTTAAGCTGGCGTCACCTGTTGCTGGCTGAGATGTTGGCAGGTTGGGGCCATCCGTTAAGGTCAGTAGCCGCCTGGTAGCCCAGTGCTCCTCCCTGGTTCTGACCCTGGGGCTGCGTTTGGCCCTGGGTCTGCTGCAGCATGGGGCTCTGACCCTGCCCCATCCTGGGGGACAGCAGGGGGCTCTGAGGAGTCGCCGTCCCGCAGGGAAAGCCTGAAACAGGATCCTGGTGCTGCTGCTGGCTCATCGCTGCAGATTGGAGAGGGTAAGAAAGGGATTGATGACCCAGGCGGACACAAAAGTGACACTACTATGTGCAAAATGATAATTAATCCCATCAGGACAATGTGAAAATCTTTCGTCTAAGACAGAAGATTAAAGTGTCAGTCCCGACATTTGAAAATGTTGAATTTTAGTTAGTATGCTTTAGTTAGCATGCTGCTCTTTGTTAAGATGAGCAAAGCCAAGTCGCAGAGGGAGTCAGGTTCGGCGCCTTCAGGACTCTCGTCTCCTCTTTTTGCAGATGACGTGATCCTATTAGCTTCATCGAAGAGTGATCTCCAGCTTGCACTGTGACGGTTTGCAGCTGATTGTGAAGCAACGGAGATAAGGATGAACCCCTCCCTCTAAGTCTGAGGCCATGGTTCTCAGCCATAAAAGGGTGGATTGGCCACACTGGGTCAGGGAGAAGTTGCTGCCCCAAGTGGAGGGCTTCACTTATCTTTGGGGTTTTGTTCACAATTGATGGGAAAATGGAGCAGAAAATTGGCAGATGGATCGGGGTCGCTACACTGGTCCATTGTGGTGAAGACAGATGTGAGTTGGAGGGCAAAGCTGTCAATTTAGGGGTCATATTCCAGCCCTCACCTATGTACATGAGCTGTTGGTGACTGAAAGAACAAGAACAAGTTTCCTCCGCAGAGTGGCCGGGCTCGGCCTTAAAGATAGGGTGAGGAGCTCAGGGTAGAACCGCTGCTCCTCCACGACGAGAGGAGCCAGCTGAGGTGGTTCGGGGATCTGGTTTGGACACCTCCCAGATGTTTCCCTGGGTAGGCGTTTCAGGCATGCCCATCCCAGAGGAGACCCAGAGAACGCTGGTGAAATTAAATCTCTCGGCTTGCTTGGGAACGCCTCGGTATCCTGCTGGAGGGGTTGATGGAAGTGGCCGGGGAGAGACTGCTGCCCCCATGACCCAGATAAGCGGATGAAGATGGGTACGAATGGAAGAGCGAGGGAAATAAACTCTTTGATACCACAAACTGTTGTAAAAAACCTTCAGGATCCTGTTCCGTCCTCACTTCAGAAACTGCTTTTCTAAACAGTGCACACACATTAAATAAAAAAAAACTGACACATGAAGAGCACGAATTTCAGAGAAGAGGAGAAAGAAGACTGCCACCACAGGAACTATTTCTCTACACAATTGCACTATTCAGTGTTGTGATTGGTTCAGTCCAGGGTTAGAATCAGAAGTGGTGATCTGAGGGTAAGAGCAGAAACTCTGATGTTACACCAAATCTAGTGCAAGAAAACATTTTAATCATGCAGCCTTTTACCAATCGACTTGTCCAAAGGATTACAGTGAAGATGATTACATTCGATCACCGCCACCACTACAGGAAGCTTCTACGTCATCCAGGAAGAAAACACACGCTACTGTGACGCCGCTGCTGGGCTCTAATCAGATACCTGAGCTGTGGAACTGGAGGGCACTGTGTTGTGATGGCGGACTCATTACGCCGCTGTACTGCCCGCCTACATTTCCCATCATGCCCTGGCTAGCCAGAAGATGGGTGGGTGAGAGAGGGGAGGAGAAGGGGCTAGTGGGGCCGGGGTGAGGAGGAGGAGAAGGCAGGCCGGTACCGTAGCTGGAGGCTGGGTAGGGGAACTGCTGCGGGTTGCCTTGAGGGAGCCGCGGGTTGGTGCCACCCATGGGCATGGGCGTAGCAGCGGCGCCCCCACTGGGCATGTTAGGCGGCATGTTGATGCCCTGAGTCCGCATCATCATGGCACGTTGCTGGTGCACGTGCTGCTGCTGCTGCTGCTGCTGCTGGCGTTGGCGTAAGTGGTTGTTGAGGTACTCGCGCTGACGCTGAGCCAACATCTGGGCGTTGAGGGTTCCCTGCAGGAAGACAAACAGGCAGGCAAGGCTTACATTGAGTGAAAGAGAACATAAACACCGAACAGGAATGCAACTGTCCTTCTACATTACTATTCATAATTTAATTTACTTTCTGGTACACCAAAACTGCATTGAAATAGGCGATAAATTGATTATTTTGCTTTTTGCTTACATAAAGTAGGATAATATATTATTGATATGAATTCGATAGTCTCCTATGAGAAGGACAAACTATGTTTAGAGGTAAATACGGACCAGCAAGAGCCAATAATCCACTGTGGAAATACAAATCATTCGACTCTAGATCTTCTCCAGTTAGAATTGTTATTACAAAATATGTCTCTCAGATGTGTCATCATGGGAACTGTGATGGAGAATATTTAGCGTATGAGACACCGAGACAGCTGTGTACATAGTTGTGCATCTCAAACAATTTGAATATTGCAGAAAAGTTTTTATTTTTATCTCTTAATTGAATTCATGAGGTCAACCATTCATTTTAATTTTGAGGATTATGTCTTATACAGTTACAGTGAAATATTAGAATACTTTTAAAAAGGTTTCTGTTATATATTTGTTTTTCATTTAACTGTGGGTTATAATTATCAAAAGGAAAATAAAGAAACATCTGAAACATTTTAGTTAACATGTACTGAATCTAAAATATATTAAATGTTCATTTTCTTAAAAAAAACTGATGAAAAATCAGGATATTCAAATTTTTTTGTGATGCACTAGTGTCATTAAAATAAATATTTAATTATTATTATTATCATATTGATATAAAAATAAAAAAAATGCCCTCAGTCAAAGGGACTCTGCAACAATAACTGTACAAAGACAACAATTACACTTAATAAGTATTCAAAATACAACCAGATTAACAAACAATCAACAAGCCATAACATCTGCATTGCATAATTACACAAACATGAAATCAATATTTTATCATCTTGAAATAACACTGCTATGTTGGGACACCCTAATTCAGGTTCAGTATAGTAAAAATGTGTTTTTTGTTTTGATAAAAATCCTTTGATACGAGATGATGTGAATATGTGTGCAGCTGTGGGTTAACAATCAGATCAGTTTTAATTAACCATGTTGGCATTCGATAGTATTGAATGTCTTTTGTAATAATAATACTTCCAGCATTCATAACGTTCACACATAGACACTACATGAGCTGACCTGGTTTGGTACATTCGACCTTAGAGGTAGATTCATATTGGACACTCCACCCATCTGGTTCACCATCGGCTGACGATTCTACATGAAGGGACACAACGAGGGCTCCATTCATCTTAATGCAAAATTACAGGCCAAAGCATTCACATGTAAAATTACATACTGAAAATGTTTGTTTTAAATTAGGACAAAGCGGGAGAATTTACCTAACCATGTAACTTCCTGCATGGCTGAGTTTATTTTGAGCTTTCTAACTGACTTTGCTTTCAACGTTTCCGCAACTTGCACCAAGAGAAACTAAAGATGGAGGCGCAAAAGTGGTGCCTCACGTGTCAACACCCTGTTCAATCACAGGTGACGTTTTAGCTGCCAAACACAGGCCGTTGTCCCTCAACTCTCCACCAGGTGGTAGTCTAAACTTAATTATGGTGTAGTTATTGATCTATGGAAATATGGCTGGACAGGGAAAGAAAAGTCTGTGGTGAAATAACACATTTCACATATTGGGGGCTGAAAAATTCTTATGTGGTTCTGAGGCAAAATGCAAAGCATAGAAACAAAATATAAACAAGAAACAGCCATGAAAAAGTGTGTTGACAACAGTAAACATAACTTTAATGTAGTTGAAATCTATAAATATTTTATGATATCTATATTTCTGTTATAATGATGTATTTATGTAATCTTTATTTAATCATAGTTTTCCTTTAAATTCTATTTACTCGTTTTTTTCTTACGTTAGTGCAAACATTTATAGCTAATTGCAACCATTTTTGATTTTGCAATGAGTTTCTTATTAATGATTGACTTTAGATCAACGGTGCCGCTTCGGCAGTTGCCCGGTCATGTCTGGGACGCGTCGTCAGCGAGAGAGAGTAAAGAAAGCTCTGTACAAACGTTTGTTTTATACAGTATATTTACAGTTAGTCACAAACAACTAGGTGTTTCTCTGCAGGCATCTACTCCATGTTACCAGACACTTGCAATGGCAGTTTGATCATAGTGGTGGCGCTATAATGATTGATTGATAGTAACGGCATTATTTTAGGTGCGTGTCTTGCAATAAACTTTGGATTACAGAGCTAGGTAAGTGTACGGGGGTCAACTTGTAAAAGACAGTGAAGAGTGTCAGGGGATTCTTTATAACTCAAGATGTTAGTTGAGCAAATCTGAACATGAATTTTGGCAAAACCAATGAGGTTGGGTTGGATTTTACTCACGATGTCACTGTGAACTTGACCTGACCTTTAACCTCCGAAGGTCAAGTTCAGTTCATCTTTGAGTCAGAGTTTGTAAAGAAAAGCCACAAAGCATTTGAGAGAACGGCTCTGGCCCTGGCTGTGGCAAACCTGGAGGCAGAGCCTAAAATACCAATAAGTCAGCGTAAACAGTTCTGAGCGTTGAGGGAGGGAGAGCAGCGTGCATGCAGGAAGCCATCGAGTAAGCAATTACCACAAAAGTTTTCTATTTTGTATCCATGAAGTTTATTAGTCACAACAATGCTAATCATCGCGTGACCTGCGAGCGCTCAGTTTGCCAACAAGCAGACAGTAATTATGACATAAATATGTCATAATATGGCTACTTTTTGGTGTGAGACAAGATTCAGAGTCAGATCACCAGCCTGTCCCACAAGCCTCCAGGTTTGTGGTCAATTAGCATCACATTAGCGATACGTGCGACCTACCAGCTGCGCCTGGAGTCGGTGCTGCAGTTGGAGCCTCAGGTTGTTGGGCTGAGGCGGCACCCCTGGGTTGGGCCCCCCTGGCCTCATCCCGACAGGTCTGGGCCCGACGCTCCCAGGCATCCTCATCATCGGAGGGTAACCGGCGGGCGGCATCCTCTGTGGCCCCATGTGACCGCTCATGGAGGGGTTGTGAAAGCCACCGTCAGGAGGCATGCCGCCATAGCCCGGCTGCCCGCCGTAATGTTGACCGTACAGGAGAGGCTTCATACTGGCCGCTGGGTCCGCGGAGCCGAGATACTGGTCCTGGTCCGACAGATGAGCCTGAGGGCAGGATATTAGTGAGAGGAATGAATCTTTCAGCATTAAGGGCAGCCTTACATCGCATCAAACTCAGAGTTCAGGACTAACGGCAAACTGGGTGACAGCTGTGTAACACAGATGTCAGTACTGTTTATATCTTTCATTTACATCATTTCTAAACATTAGTTACATTAACAATAAGTAGAAGCTCATAAATGAGACACCTACGGAGAAACTACAAGAGTACGAAAAAAAAAAAAGGTTCACGGACAGGATCAAAGAATCTTTTGGTCTTTGGTCCCAAAGATTCTTCAGTCGCAAGATCGAACAAATTTTTAACATTTTTGCTTTTAATTCCACAAAGAGTTCACAGAATGTTCAGAAGTTGCAGATGTTTTCACATCTCCAAGTGCTCAGTGGTTTCAAATAAAAACAAAACTTCAGTCACTTTTTGTGAAATTCAGAGACTCTTTGATCTGTTTGAAGTGGCTCACCTGTCCTGCCAGTGTCGGTATCCCCAGCATCTTGTCGATCTCCTCCAGGCCCTCGTAGTCCTTCAGCACAGAGCACAGCTGGCTCAGCAGGGCTCCTTCATCGGGGGGACCGTCAGGCCCTGTGCCGCAGCATCCCATTCCGTCCACGCCGTACGGTGGCCTGGAACGTAGCCTGATGTTACTGTCACGGGTCCAGATAAAACCCACATCCGAACCCCAGAGCTGCTGGCTCATGCCTCAGTTCCACTATACCTGCTTTGGTTTCCATAATGATCCATGCTCATCATTCGGTCCTGCCATGGGGCGGTCTGATTGGGGGGAGCGTGTTGCTGAGGGTAGGCGGGGTTTGCCATCTCCATCTCTGGAGGGAAGGAGAAAAAATAAAGCACAGGAAGTGTCAGAGTCATTTCCTGTCTGATGAGATTCGACGACAGTTAGTGACTTCCTCACCGTTGGCCATCATCTGCATGTTGACCATGCCTCTGGGTCCGGGCGGGCCTCTCGTGGGCAGCGCTGCGTTTATGCCGGGGACCATGCGACCCGGTCCAATGCCCTGGCTCATCATCGGCCCCCCGTTGCCTCCCATGGGCCCCTGGTGAGCCCAGCCCTGCTGCATGGAACCCCTCATTGACCCGTTACTCAGCATGTCTGATTTGGGGAAAGAAAGAACCAGAATTTGAGATTGTTAAAGACATTTAATGCAACAGAGAATCTTCATTTTGACAAAGGAACAAAAAAGCGAGAACACCAATAATGCATCTGATGGAAATTTAGTTCAGGTGATCCACCTGGATATAACCTCAAAGGTGGCAGAATCTTTCACTGCCTTCTAATGAGAATATATCCGTTACAGAGTGGTCAAAATGACATCACAATGTATCTGCACCAATACAACGACATCTTTAGACACACTGTACAGTTACAGGATGGTATTTCTTCTCCGGCCTGACCTGAATTGGCCATCACAGCCTGGCTAGCCATGCCTGTTCCCATCATGCCTTGCTGCTGCTGCTGCTGCTGCTGCAATAAGGAGTAGGGGGCATTGTTCCTGTGCTGAGGAGGGAATGGCCTGCCAGCACTGGGGTTGGGGCCCATGCCGCTGTCCAGAGACGAGCTCCTGGCCGGAGGAGCACCTCGACCCAGCTGGCCCTGCCTGGCACCACTGAAGCCTGCAGCTGTATGTATAATTATACATCCATACTGAGATAGGATAGAGGTATCCATATGTTTTCATGCAGACTATAAAGATTTGTATAATCCTAAAACATCATAAAGGCCCAGAAATCATCAAATGATCCCCCCAGAAGACCACAAACACATCTGCTGACATACTTGCAGGACCGATGGGAGGAAAAGCTCTGTGCTGGTTGGGGGGGCTGCTGCTGCTGCTGCTGCTGCTGGTCATCTGCAGGATGTTGCTGATGATAGTCTGTTTGTCGACAGAGGAAGCAGGGGGCACGGACGATGATGAGGATGAAGAGGAGGCTGGTCTCCTGACAGGCAGCTGGGCTGCAAACAGCTGCTGCTGACCGCCACCCTGCAGGTCCTCCAGCAGATCCTCCAACTCACTGGTCTGAGATCAGGCACAAGGGGAAGAACACAATGAGAATATAGGTGGTTTCTCATTTGTACGAAAAGCTTTTTTTTTTTTTTTTTAGAGAAAACATAACGAATCATCTGCTTGCATTAGCACCTATGTGGAAGATTCCTCTATTCCAACACTTTTAAAGACAAAGTTCACTTATGTATCAATTTCAATATCATCAAGTCTCAGTGACATTCAAAGAATTTGTCTGCTGCATCTCAAGGACTTAAGAACCTTTTTTTTCTCTGACATGCAGGAGTAAGACTTTCTATTTTACTCCAAGGGACAATTCTAAAACATAATTATATCCCAGATTTCAATTATCATTAGTGCAAAAAACTGTCTCATGTTTTGCACACTAGTAGATATCCACGAGATCTGGAGCTCATTAGAATTTAAGCACTTTCACACATCAGGATTGGCCACCAAATGGTGATTTTATTAAAACACATAATTAAGTATATATGAATAGAATGTGTAGTTTACATTTTCATCTATAATGCCATTACCATGAGTCCAATCTACCCCCAAACAAAATCCAAATCCGTCAGGAGATCATATACTTTCATGGTAACACGCTGACGTGTCTCCTGATTTGCTGCCATCTTTGCTTTGGCCGAGATGACTAGTTTTGCTTTTGAAGATATTTGTAAAGGAAATATTTGTATTTTGAGGCTTTTTGGTGCTCTACAAAGTGGTACAAGACAGAAAAAAAAACTTTGCAGTGCTAAAACTAAACTAAATATGCATTAAATTCAGAAGCATTCTTTTAGTATCTTTTGGTTTTTTAATAAGTTAACGCAAAGAAAATAGAATATATGGACATGAATTAACAGAAGACAAGGAGCGAGATAACAGAATTTAAATGTAAAGAAACTTTCAATGTTCACTTTTGAAGACAACTCTGAAAGGAATTGAGAACCTCAGTATTCCGACATGATTCTTTACAAACGTGCACATACACACACGCGCACAGTGACTGGAACAGTTTCCTGCGGCCCTTTGGCTGATGAATAGAGGAGGAGCTAAAAATAAACTGCAGGCACTAATGAGGTCATGTGTGATGTACAGTGAGACAGAATCACGGCTCTGCGGAGAGTATGTTCACTCACAAACACACGCACAGTGAACATGGTCACACGTCAAGGACAGACTTTCAACGGGAGTGTGAGGTATCGTGTCCCATAAACTTTTCAAAGTCTAACTTGTCTTGGTGAAGAACTTGATGAAGCTTGGGCATGTAGAGCTAATGTCTTAATTTATGCCATATTTGTGTTGTTAGCTGGACTAAGCAATGCTGTGCATCACTGTTTCACAAACATTCAACGGTCTTAAAGAGCTATCTGTCAGTCTGGACATAAAAACGGAAAACATGGATGAAACTTTGATATTAGTACACTAACTTTAGCTTTATACTTCAAGCCAAAGGTGGGCAAGTTAGCTGAATCTCGCATGTACAACCTGTGAGTCTAGATTTTAAAAGGTTTCTTTTGAAGGACCAACCTGATGAAAGCTACAGAAGAAAGCAGGACAGCTTACAAACATCAGACTAAATGGGAAGAAATTTTTGTTTTACTTTAAAATTCTAAATCAAAAATAGTCTATAGCTTCCCAGTTAGCACATTTTTAATGGGAAAGGCTCTGAAAGTCTATTATTTACTTTCACCATATTTCATGCAGAGTGCACGTTTACTGTGGAAAAAGCTCATAGAGCCATAACAACAGAGAAGAAATACGCAGCTGTACTCAGCTATCAGCAGCAGCTCTTGCAAACATTGCCACATGCTTGCTCTGTGTCTCTCTCATTCACTCACTCACACACACCATAATAAAAATGAAAAACACACTTTGTAACCTGGACACATAATATGTGCAATTTTATCAACCACACACACACACACACACACACACACACACAAGCAAAATGTATATTCCGCACCCATCATTTTCAAAAATGTAATTATGTCTCTATTTTATTTCTAATATCATTTCTCACTTAAAGCACTGGCAGAAATTGTTCTGCCTCATTCGATTTGTGCATGTACATGTGCACGAGCATGAGCAGCACGTTGGCATTTTGTTCATCAGCAACTGTGTTCTTTGCTTTGTCTTTCTCTCCTTCCTGTTCTGCACCTTGTTTAGGTAAAACTAGGCTATTGTCTCAACAACCGCAACTACCGCCTCTACAAAAAGCCTGAGAACGGTCACATCCCCTTCGGCAACAGTTGTGCCTCCGCTGTCCGGAGGCACAACTGTTGGTGGGAGCGCTGCCTCTCGGTCAGAGGAGAGAGAACTCTACTCTCTTTGAAAATCAGTGTTCTGACTTCCTGGAACAGCTATAACTTCAACTATGTGCTTCTCTTGAAGGAGAACCTGCAGTAGCCACGCTTTACTGCGGTTAAACCAAGAAATAATTTGAAGACAGGGACAGCTACACTACACTTGCTGAAGCAATTATTTTGTTCTGGATATTCCTTTTAAATCAAATATGATGACACACATTAAACCCATCACTCTAAACCATTAACTAGATTTTTTCTTTTTAATTTGTCAGTATTATCAAATAACTTTTAATCCTGAGGATGATGTCAAAATCTGTACAAATAAGACCAAAATGACTTGACGCCACTCGAATCTAAAAGAAAATGTAATGTGGATAAATGGGATTAAAACCCAATGTTTTTATATATTTGAGTCCTTTTATAGCTGCCCTTTGACTCCTCTGGCCCCCAGGGGACCCACAACTTTAATTAATGTTTCTTCTCTATTATGGTCTATCCATTCTGTACAAACTCACAACGTGTGCACATACTGTTAACACACAGATTCTCATTCCCCACATACACCAGTTGTTTCCCATCTGTCTCACTCACACAAACCTAAGTTTAAATGCTCCTCTGCCTCCTGTGCCAGAGCAACATAACCCCTGACAGCCTGCCATCAGCTCGACACACATCTGACTCAATTACACAAGCGTCAACTTGTAACAATATCTTAGAAGTTAAAGGGGCCATGTCCATTCCTCAAACAACACATATCAGATGTTACCAAAATCGTTCATAGAATTTGAATGTTAGCCTCTTCCTGCACTGTTTGAGCCATGCTGGTTCAATGTAATTCTCAGGGTTTGTGTTATCAAGCTACTCCTCAGCACGATTTACGGGAATAACCTAAGAAAACATGCGGGCTCGGATCACATTTGGAAAATGATCAAAGACTACGGCTGACAAATCTTTTATCAAACAAATTCACCAACATGATAAACATTAACGTCAAGTTTGTTTGTGAGGTGAAACAGACTCTGTAATGTGACTCGTGCCTCATTAAAAACTCTCAGGCTGACAGTTTTAGGAGTCTGAATTTTAAAAGGGCTTCAACTAAACATTATTTTTATTTTTCTGATTTATGTGCAGATTATTATCATTTATTATCATTATTTCACAACCAATCAATTATTAGTTAACAGAGCCCAAAGGAAGGTCAAATTCCTTCTTTGGATCCCCTCATTTACTATTACAAATAGCAGTAATTTGCATTTCAAAATACTCAAACCTTCTGTCGCCCTCTTGTGGCAGTAATGCCACACTTATGATGGGCTCTGACATTCGTCTAGGTGCTGTAACTTGTTACACATGGCTGTAGCTCACTTTCTCGCTACAGTTGCCCCTCAGTCTGTGCTGGAAAACAAACTGTTGAAAATAATGACTATTAATAAGCCAATGTGGAGAGAGAGAAACAACAATGAGTGAATTCGTTTTGCAAGAGGTTCCAGGTTCTGGTCAACTGTCACGATGAAATCTTGCACTGCAGGTGTAAATCTGCTAACACATTATTAATCATGACAACACTCAGCATGAATATTACTGACCTGGTCTGCCACGTTGAAACCGGCGTCCTCTTTCTCTGTCTTAATGTTGGGCAGCTTCGCTCCATCACCAGATTCCATTTTGATGGCTTTATCCAGGATGCCATTATCGTCCCTATCCAAAAGATAGCGGAGCAACGCATTGTCCTTCTTTTTAGGGCTTTCTGGCTCCTGTTTTATGCAGAGTTCACCAAGGGCAGCCATGCTGTCCGCTGAAGCTGACTCTGGACCGATGGGGTCTTTTCCGGTAGCTTCTGCAGTTAGTTTAGCCAGCTCCACGGGCGAGGTGCTGGTCTGCAGCAACCTGTGGAGAATTTTGTGTTTTTCCTTTAAGGAGGTGGAGTGGTTGTTGTGACCAGCACCACCCACGCCCCCTATGCCACCCAGCTGGTCCTTGGCATCCTGGTCGTCCCCGAGGGGCCGCGGTGGTGAGCAGGGATCTGACGGTTCTAATTTGGTGGTGAGGAGCTGGAGCAGCTTAGTGTGCCCTTTTGTGCTCAGAAGGCGATTTGGGGTGTCGCCGAGCTCCCCTAAGCTTTCGTCACCCCCGAAGCTGTCACGGTCACCGTCTCTCCCCTCCTCCTGCGCACCCTCCTGGTTCTGTGATGGCAGCAAGTCTTGCTGCTCACCAAAAGTTCCAAACAAGTCATCCTCTAAGCTCGGATTGTTCTTGGCTAGTTGGCTACCAGCGCCACTGCTGTGAAGAGGGCTCTGAAGACCACCAGGCTTTGTGTCAGGTGACTCTGGATGCTGCCCCTCGCCAAGTCCCTGGGAAAGCCGGTGGCTCTGGGTGAGTGCCTGCAGGGCACTGAGGGAGTTGAAACCTTGGCCATTTCCTGTGCTGCTGCATGCAGATGCCGGCGATTGGAGGCCGGCTGCAGGAGAGAATGCACCAGGAGGATGTTGGTGGAGGTGAGGACTACTGCAGCTGCTGGTGGCCACGCTGGGACTCTGGCGATGACGAGGAGACAGCATGGCACCCTGAGCCCCGGAGGTGACGCTGGGGCTTCCGTGAGCTGATGGGCTGCCCAGCTTGCGTGTGTGGCTGTTTCCCTGAGGTGTGGGCGCCCGACCCGATGCAGTCCCAAAAGCACGTCCAGGGGCGCTGGAGGCCATGGTGGAGTGGTGCTGGTTGCTGACGACACTGGGGTCGGGGGAAGGGGAGGGACCACTCGCACCAGTTGGGGTCATCGGCTTGGCCAGGCCCTGGTCTGCAGTCATGTTCTCCCTGGAGGGAAAATAAAACAATGATCAGAGCTGCTTCGGAGGAGCGCCAGTTGTTCATAAGCAAATCTGTTGTGTGATGATGTGCAGAAGCATGAATTCTGAGAATGACACTGTTAGTGAACAGCACAGGAGGTTTGTTAACATCCACCAATATAAAACCTGTGAGTGATAAAACCTGACAGGTATATGTTCCACAGTTGAAACAACAGGAAAGACGCAGAACTCTTCAGTTCTTGTCTTTTTTTTAATATTTTGTGGACATACAATGTGTTTTGTAGTACACCATAACTCCCTTTACCTTGTTTTCCTTTTACACCTTTACCAGATGAAGCCCAGTTTGGGTTGAAAAGTTGCTTGTTCAACCTAATTAAGTTTGAAAGGTATAAATTTGAGTTCAAATATTTATAATTACGCTGGTATTCTCTGTTGTAAAAGATGATCAGCCGGCTATTCAAATTTGTTATTTGTTTATGCCATAGATCCTTGGCCATAATGCCCTATGGCTTCCGTAATACCATGATAAACTACATTTAATCCTCAATGATGGTGAGAAGCTTTTGATAGCTAACTAGAGAGTTAAAATGTTTGGGAGGGACAAACAACCATCAGCAGCCATCTGGGATCATCTGCAGATATTTTTGACCACCAGCCGATATTGGGGACATGTTGTCAGGTGTAAACCTTTGCAGGATAAAACACCCCCTGTTGAGGCTGATCCAACCAGGATTTTTTTTATTTTTATCATTCACATCTTCAGAAAGTAGTTGTTCATGCTTTATTAAGAATTGGTGTCTCTTGTTTAAAGGGGCAGATACAAAAAAAATTTAAATTAAACTTAAATGTAAATTTCAGCTTCGGTCAGTTATGTCAAATTCAAATCAAATCAAATTTTATTTGTATAGCCCGAAATCACAATTTACACATTATCTCACTGGGCTTTGACAAACTGTACAGATGTGACATCCTCTGCCCTTAGACCCTCGAACCGGGTGAGGAAAAACTTAAAAAACCCTAAACAGGGAAAATAAGAAACCTCAGGAAGAGCCACAGAGGAGGGATCCTTCTTCCTAGGACGGACAGACGTGCAATAAATGTCACTTGTACAGAACACAAAAACATGATAACAACAGTTCACTTAGAATGTATAAAACATCGATGAGTCCCAGAGTCTGTGGATTCTATGAGTCCGGATGTATGGAAAGTCTAGTGATCCAGACGCAGGTGGACTCTGTTGGTCCAGGAGTCATTGTACTCCATGTAGCAAGATCTGAGTGTTGCTGAGTCAAAGAGTATGTAGAATCTGTAAATCCAGGGATATGTGAAGTGTAGTGGTCCAGAAGCAGGTGTAGTCTATTGATCCAGAAGCCATTGTGATCTGTGGGTCCCGATTTGCACTTGGAAATCCAGCCTAGGATCCAAGTCACAGGATCCAAGTCACAGGATCTCCTTTCCTAATGTGGCCAGGAGGCATCAGGCAGGACCACAGCAGCACCTCCCACCGCGACCTAGAAAAACCTGCAGGATGGTAAAGCACAACGACTCCGGGGAAGAAGTAAAGTTAGTGTAAGGATATGGACATTTACAGGAGCAGAGAAGGAGTCGGAGTCAGAGGGGGGAGAGAAGAAAGCTCAGTGAATCATGGAGTGTTCCCCCAGCAACCTAAGCCTATAGCAGCATAACTAAGGGCTAGATAGGCCAGCCTTAACTATAAGCTTTATCAAAAAGGAAGGTTTTAAGCCTACTCTTAAAATCAGAGAGTGTGTCTGCCTCCCGTACCAAGACTGGAAGATAGTTCCACAGGAGAGGAGCTTGATAGCTGAAAGCTCTGCCTCCCATTCTACTTTTGGAAATTCTTGGGATCACCAATAACCCTGCATCCTGGGAGCGTAAGGTTCTGGATGGGCGATAGGGTACTATGAGCTGTTCAAGATAAGATGGTGACTGACCATGAATAGCTTTGTAGGTGAGAACAAGGATTTTAAATTCTATTCTAAATTAACCGGGGAGCCAGTGCAGAGAAGCCAGTATGGGGGAAATATGGTCTCTGATATTAGTTCTAGTCAGTACACGCGCTGCTGCATTTTGGATTAACTGAAGAGTTTTTAAAATTTTGTTAGGGCAACCTGAAAATAAAGAATTACAGTAGTCCAGCCTGGAAGTAACAAACGCATGAACTAGTTTTTCTGCATCTTGTTGAGACAGGATGTGCCGGATTTTAGCAATGTTACGGAGGTGAAAGAAGGCGGTCCTTGAAATCTGTTTAACATGTGATTTAAAAGACAGCTCCTGGTCAAAGATAACACCCAGGTTTCTGACAGTGGTGCTGGAGGCCAAGGCAATGCCATCCAGATTAACTATGTTGCTGGATAATGAGTCTCTAATGTGTTTGGGGCCCAGCACAATGACTTCAGTTTTGTCAGAGTTTAACATTAAAAAGTTATGAAACATCCAGTTTTTAATGTCCTTAAGACATGACTGTAGATTAGCTAACTGATGGGTTTCATCTGGCTTCATTGATAAGTATAGTTGTGTGTCATCTGCATAACAGTGAAAATGTATGGAGTGCTTTCTAATAATTTTACCTACAGGAAGCATATATAGAGTAAATAGTAATGGTCCAAGCACAGAACCTTGTGGGACTCCATGACTAACCTTGTCATATCTTGATGATTCATCATTAACATGAACAAAATTATATCTATCAGATAGGTAGGACTTAAACCATCTTAGAGCAGATCCTTTAATGCCAATTTGGTGTTCCATCCTCTGTAGTAAGATGTGATGATCGATAGTGTCAAAAGCTGCACTAAGATCTAATAAGACTAGTATAGAGATAAGTCCCGCATCAGATGCAGTGAGGAGGTCATTTGTAACTTTTACCAATGCCGTTTCTGTGCTGTGATGCTTTCTAAAACCTGACTGAAACTCTTCAAATAGACTATTATACTGAAGAAAGCCACATAGTTGTTTCGCTACTGCTTTCTCTAGAATCTTTGAAAGAAAGGGGAGGTTGGATATTGGTCTATAGTTGGCTAAAACTTCTGGGTCTAGGGTAGGTTTTTTTAGGAGCGGTTTAATTACAGCTACTTTAAATGACTGGGGCACATAACCTGTTACAAGGGATAGATTGATAATGTTTAGTAGTGGATTTCTAATTAGGGGTAAAACCTCTTTGAGCAACCTAGTAGGTATGGGGTCTAGTATACAGGTTGATGATTTAGATGAAGATAATGTTGTCGTTAGTTCCTTAAGGTCAATTGGATGGAAGCTTTCCAAACACACATCAGGACTAATAACAGCCTCTATAATTCCTGTTGCTGAACTGGAATCTGTGGAGTGTAGGATATTTTCTCTGATAAGTCTAATTTTATTATTGAAGAAGTTCATAAAATCATTACAGGTGAGGGCTCTAGGAATGCATGGTTCAATAGAATGATGGCTCTCAGTCAGCCTGGCTACAGTGCTGAAAAGGATCCTGGGCTTATTCTTGTTTTCTTCTATCAACGCTGAATAGTAGTCTTTTCTTGCTCGGCGAAGGGCCTTCCTGTATACTTTAAGGCTATCCTGCCAGGCCATGTGTGGCTCTTCCAGTTTAGTGGAACGCCATTTCTTTTCAAGTTTATGAGTTTTCTGTTTTAACTTGCGAGTGTTAAGATTATACCACGGAGCTAGTCTCTTTACTGGTTTTGTTTTCTTTTTAACTGGGGCAATGGAATCGAGTGAAGCACGTAGAGAGCCGGCAGTGAAATCGGCAAGGTGATCAAGCTGGGAGGGGCTAAATTTAAGATATGACTCCTCTGTTATTTTGGGATATGGCACTGAAATTAATGCAGAGGGAATAATTTCTTTAAAATTTTCAACAGTGTCCTCAGATATGCATCTGCTATAATAACTAGTGACTCTTGGTTTATAGTTGATGAGCAGAAATTCAAATGTTAGAAGATAATGATCTGATAAAAGCAGATTTTGCGCAGAGACATTTAAATGCTCAATTTCAATGCCATATGTCAGAACAAGATCAAGGGTGTGATTAAAAGTGTGTGTTGATTCTTGTACACACTGACAGAAGCCGAATGAATCTAATAGTGAGAGAAATGCCGTACCAAGGCTGTCGTTTTCAATGTCTACATGGATATTAAAGTCACCTACAATAATGACTTTATCTGTTTTGAGGACCAAAGCTGAGAGAAACTCTGAAAATTCAGATAAAAATTCAGTGTAGGGTCCAGGTGCTCGATACACTATAACAAACATAATTGGAGTTTTCATGGTTGGATCGGAAATGCTAAGAATGAGATTTTCAAATGAACTAAATTTTTGTTTGGGCTTAGGGTTTATTAATAGGGCAGAATTGAAAATGGCTGCAACTCCACCACCTCTGCCAGTGTCTCTGGGAATGTGTGTGTTAATGTGACTGGGAGGAGTGGATTCATTAAGACTTACATATTCGTCTTGGCACAGCCAAGTTTCAGTAAGGCAGAATAAATCAATATTGTTATCTGATATAAGCTCATTTATTAATACACCTTTAGATGATAGGGATCTGATATTCAAGAGTCCACATTTAAGTCTCTTTACTTTGTAAACTGCCTCATTAGTGGTGTTGATTTTTATTAAGTTCCTATGTGAACTCTTATTTGATTTAGTGAATTTAGTGAATTTATGTGGACGGGGGACAGACACAGTCTCTATGGGGTTGTAGGTGGATGACTCTAAAGGAAGCGCAGAGAAGCGTGTAAGACTGCAACTCTGCTTCCTGGCCTCAACTCTGAATTGTCAATTTGGCTGACTAATAAATCTGGCCATATTTCTAGAAATGAGAGCAGCTCCATCCCAAGTAGGATGGATGCCGTCTCTCCTCATTAGACCAGGTCTTCCCCAGAAAGTTTGCCAATTATCAATGAAACCCACGTCGTTTGCTGGACACCACCTCGACAGCCAGCGGTTGAACGACGACATGCGGCTAAACATATCGTCACTGGTCAGGTTAGGCAGGGGACCAGAGAAAACTACGGAGTCCGACAGTGTTTTGGCAAAAGCACACACCGACTCAACATTAACTTTAGTGACTTCCGACCGGCGTAGCCGAACGTCATTACCGCCGACATGAATTACAATCTTACTGTATTTACGTTTACTTTTTGCCAGCAGCTTTAAATTTGATTCCACGTCGCCCGCTCTGGCCCCAGGAATACATTTGACTATGGCCGCTGGTGTGGAAAATGTCACGTTTCGCAAAATAGAGCTGCCAATTACTAGAGTTGGTTTCTCAGCGGGTGCGTCACTGAGTGGGGAAAATCTGTTGGAAACGTGAACGGGTGGGTGGTGAACCGTGGGCTTCTGCTTAGGACTATGCTTCCTTCGAACAGTCACCCAACTTCCCTGGTTTCCCGACTGCTCGGGAGCTGCTCTCAGTCGACCCGCACCGGCTAATGGGGGCTGGCTAGCTAGCGAAGCTACTGGTTTGGTTTGCAAGGTGCGGATCGTAGCCTCCAAATCACTAAGCCTCGCCTCCAACGCAGCAAATAAACTACACTTAGTACAGGTACCATTATCACTAAATGAGGCAGAGGAATAACTAAACATGTGACACACTGAGCAAGAGAGAGGAGAACGAGAGGGAGAAGCCATTGCTGTGCGCCAGGTACAATACCTGAGTTGGTTAGCACGACACAGAACGGTTGGAAGAGTAGCGATAAATTCACTAACATGAGAGCGGGCTAAAGGGTGCTTAAGTACAGGGTTTACACTTTCAATACACAGCAGTTAAACAATTAATGTCGTTAAAACCCTCTCAGATAGTTAGCAAGGTACAGCAAGACGACCAGACACAAACAACAGGAAATGACGCCATGAAGCCAACTATGGAATAGTTAGTAACTACAGGTTCAGTAGACCCTTGACGTAGGTGTTCTTCTCTGCCCCCTTTTGATCAAAGTTTCACTTACTAACTCGTGGATTGTACCACATTCAATGTTTGTTTGTCAAACTTGTCGTTAAGTAAAAGGGAGAGCGGCTCTGAAACAGTGTACACAACTGAGAAAACTAAGTCGTAACGAGGCCTAAAGCAGTAACAGAGACTTTAAACATGGATCTGCCGCACAAAGCTCTATTTGTGCTGAATGCTGGAGCGATAATTTCCAATGTGTGGAAGTAAAAAGGCCAAGTTCTTGCCACGGATTCCCGAGTGCTCCGGGTAACAGTCCTGGCATTGTTTCCTGACCGCTGTCCAACTGCTGACTCTGAATGGTTGTACCGAAGGCTGGCTGCCGGTTGAGTCGCAGTCGGACCCAGTGGTGGGAGGGAGAGAGGGAGAGACGGAGATACTGTAGACCGGACTGACTGGCAGTGCTTGTGTCAGTGCTGGTTTATACGTGTGGCGGCCGTATTGAATAATGGGCTCTTTGTTCCTAATCCTCATTGCTATATCCCCTGTTTGAGAGGCAATCGCCAACACTGAGACAGAACATGTGATACACACACAAACCCACGGCAGAAGGGAGAGGTGGAAAATATGCTGCATATGTCATCTATTACATTATGTAATTGTCAATAGCATGTCATAAAAGGGTAGCTTTCTGAAAAATGAGCAAAAGGTCAGTTTTATGAAATGTTAGTTTGGGAAGAACTATGGATTTAACACATTTCAGGTTAGCCAGGCCTTTGGCACC
>KV751365.1:1797314-1817128 GCA_001698575.1 Mola mola | reverse complement strand
GTTGTTCAGAGTCATCAGCCTTAAAACCCTGTCACTGCTGAGCACATTTATCACGTTGTCCTCGGATCAAATTTCTTCACAGGCTTTTAATTTGAAATGTGACAAAACATAAGCACGGCAAAGAAGACACATTTAAATTAATTGCTTGGAAATTTTAAAAGTTCGGAATAAAGGTGACTTTTTCCGAGACTAGAACATTCCTAAAAAGCTGAAAGTCCTTTTATTTCGTGACATTATTGTGACGACATCAGAAATTTACGATTCGAATTCTGATGACATTGTAAATCACTGTGCACCGATAAGTAAATAAAATGAAATTCCATTGCCTCTTTCGGCAGACACAAGAGAGAACCTGGAGAACACTGTAAAGTACAAAACATTGGCTGTACTTCTTATTAACCAATCACTAATACGCATGAATCTGCAAGTCCATGTAAAAGCTCTCACTGCCTTCATGCATTGTTCTCATTGTAGGGACAGTTCAGCATACTTCCGGCTCAGCAATGCACTACTAAGATCATGTCCGTGAAAAATTTGATCAGGGTTTTGATGCCACAATAAAAGTTGAAACACGTGGTGCCGATTTCTGACTGTACAGAGACGGCCACTCTTTCAACAAACTGCAGGCATTCGTTTGTTCAGGATGTATGAAAGAAGCACTTTTGTCCTGTCACGCACTCTCACCCTGGATGATCTTTCATCTATTTCAAGGCATGCTAGTTAACAGCTAGAATGTCCTTGAGCAAAATGAATACTGTATTATAATTATGTCTTAAATATTGACTAAAATTAGACTAAGGTTTAAACAGATGTCCAATGGCAAAATCTTGACTAAAATAAAACAAAAAGATTAAAATGTGACTTTTGCGACAGGTCTTGTAACATTTTCACAGAGCTTACAACTGGGTCCACCTTTTTCCAGTTCCAGTTAGGCTTTTCCAATATTTCACGTGACTGCAAGATTAGAAGCATTTAATTCATAATGACTATTTTAAGATAACATAAAGGTTTCTTCTTCACAAACGAGGAGAAACGCAGTGGAGTGGATGTGTCGTGCAGAAACGAGAGGAGCGGAGGTGCCGCTGAGCTGAATGAGCTTGAGTGTTTTCGCTGCACATGGAGATGCTCGAGGCTGGCACTCTAACTTGCATACAAACGTTAATGAGCTCAGTATATCCTCCAGTCTGCAGTATTGACAAAAAACGCCACTCATTTGCCCTCGAGAGCTCCCGCGCTGTTCCAACCTTTGTGTGCTCACAGCTGCAACAACTTCAAAATGCTACAAAGAAAACGCCTATTAAAAATGGCTGCTTTGAATTACTTGAATTGGTCCATCGCCAGAAAACTAACTGAGGCATTTAACCTCACAGTTGTACAACCTCAAGGAGTTTCGTGCTTCATTTTAAATCCTTCAATTTACTGTGCCTGCATAATGCTTTGAGAGATGTAACGCAACCCCTGACACAGCTTTTATCCAGAATACACAGCATTTATTATTAGGTACAGCTGTATGTTTTTCTAAGTCTGAGCTTAGGGACAACTGCTGAGTTGACGGACATGGAACCAAACGCATCTTCCAACTATAGTGTGACCCTGTAATTAAATAGGACTTTTAGGCCAAACACACAACATGCTTAGTCATTTGACAACATGTACAAACTCACATGAACACGATGAAGCATATCAGGTGACCTTTTGCTGAACAAAACAAAGCGGCAGAGTCCTTTCACTGGAACTGAATTTACAAATATTTTACAAATAGTTTTATATTTATTCTGTCATATTATTAAATCTTTTGTCTGGTATCTAGTCATTTTGTGTCAAATCCGCCTCAGTTAGATCCCAAGGTCTGCTGGACAACAACGAGTGTCTGAAGTCAGCTGGACAGCTGTGTGACTTTGTGTCAACTATGTGTGCGTGTGTGTGCTTATTCAGCTGTTGTTTTGGGACACAAACAGCGCTAAAATGCACGGACGCCGACCGGCTGACCACAGGAACAAAAAAGAGAAGGGGAAAAGGAAGGATGGAAAGGGAGGAGAGAGGGCTAGAGAGAGCCAGAACAAGACTGGTGACAGAGGGATGAAAGGCAGAGGGCAGAGAGGAGGAGGAAAAGAAAAGATTGAGACAGAAGAGTAAGAATGGAAGGAAAAGGAAGACTATGAGACAGGAAATGAAAATGTGAAAGATGAAGGGTGGCAATGAAAAAAGAGAGTGATATAAAAGAGAGAAAAACAAAAAATTTGGGGAAATTTAATGACAAAGAGGGTTCATGGAAGGGTCAGAAGACGGGCGGTGAAGAGCCAAAAAAACGATGGGAAGGAGGGACAAAAGGTGAAAAGAAAGGAATGGAACAGGGAGGTTGAGAGGGCGAGCTGAGGGCAGATCTGCCCTCTTACATCATGTTGGTCAGTGTTACATAATAGCTCCATCTCAGTGTGTCTCACCGTCACACACACATTATTATTGCACAGTTGACACTCACGTACGCGGCAGTTTGTTGAAAACCGCTCCGGTTGCTAAACGAACAGCAACTGATAAACTGGATCAACACTCCATTATGCTGTTTTGGTTCGTTGGTGTCACCACTAATTTCACTTTATTTTGCTTCACTCGGTGCTGTCCAGTGCATATGCTTGTGTATTCATGTGCAACGAGTCCATAAAATTATATTATTATAAAAATTATGTAAGACAGCTCACTTCCCAATAACATCCATTATTATACATTCTCTGCAGGCACTTTTTCTGCTTGGTGAGACCATTAATAGAGACTCCATTTTGTCTTACTCGTTTATTTCATCAGAACTTTTCTCAACTCATTTCCACTAAAAATAACTCTGAATAAATAAAGACCGTTTTAAAAAAAGTCTTCTTGGCTGCAGCATTCTTATACATTTTTATATTGAAAAAAATAATGTATTCACAATAGTGATTTCAATTACTGTAACTTTAGAGGGACATGATTGGCTTGTCTCCTCTAATCTATAGATGTATTCAGTAAAAACTGGATGCAGTGCTGTAGGCAGTTCAGTGGCTCATAAAGTCCATAAGGTTTGACTTCCTGTGCATATAATTATACAGATCTTCTGCATAGATTTCATACTGGGGGACCCACAGAACATGCACTCTAGAGACTTCCATTAGCCAAGCAGCTCCTGAACTACAACACTCCTCACCTGAATGGGGATAAAGCTTTTTAATGGTGTGGCTCTTTTAAACTTTCCATTCTGAAATACATGCACCATATTACAGACAGTTGGTTCACAGTGTAAGCTAATGGAAAAATCATGTGATGTCATATTTACTGGGTTTGGCCGGGATGTCAAATTGGCTTTAAAGCCTGGCGCACCGTCTTGGGGCTTGCTCTCTTTTTGGTGTCTGTCTCATTGGCCAGTGTGGTTCAGCTTGGAACGTCCTGACATAAACATCTCAATTTTAAACCCTAAAATATTCTATTTATGTTTGACATCAATCTGGGTGGCCCCAGTGAGTCTACGAGTTTAAGACTGGATCTTTAAACCGCTCATATTAGCAGATCTTGACTGAGCATTGGTACGGACCAAGGTCCCGCAGTAGATTTCTCCTCCGAATTCAGGGAGGCCAAATCAGGATTAAATCACCCCCAAACTCCAAGAGTTTTGATGATCATAAACACACATATGCATGTAAAGCACATGGCACAAAAGATGTGTGAGTGAGCCAGACTGGATCCTCACCCTGCTCCTTGATCTGCCTGATCTGCTTCACCGTCTCTTTGAGGATGGCACATTTGTCCGGCTTCACGTTGAGGTCATCCATGTCATTGATGTTGGCGAAGATCAGCTCGGCCAGCTCCTCAATGTACTTGTTCTCCTGCTCCCGGTTCCTCCGCTCAGTGTTCCTCTTAGGGCTGGAGGGATACAAAGGCTTTGTCAAAATTTACATCAAAACTGAGAACAGAAAAAAAAAGAATAATAATAATTCAAATAGTTTTCTCAAAAGGTAGAATGTAAAAAAAAGCAGACTGATTTCAGGTAAGAGCTGGATATTAATCAATTTACACAAATTTCACTTGTTAGCAATAGCGTAGCATTATGATGCCTCCTTACGTTGCAGAGTATTTAATCTTTGTGTATAACAGATGTCGCTCTTACAGCAAGTCGGCTTCATTAGAACCTGAACTACAACATTCATGTGGCCTCATTTTGACCTCGGTGAGCTACAACCTTCATACCTCCTCTGGGACAATGACTTGTTAGCCTTTATATAAACTGTCTCCTGTAAAAGTGCCGAGGCAGCATTTTTCTTCATCGACCTACGAGAGCCTCCACTCATTTTTCAACCCCCCCCTCCACTGTCGCACTTCTTGGATAAAGGAGATATCTTTCATTAATAGACACAAAAATAATAATTATAAAAAAAAATCTAAACTGTAAAATGTATTAAAATGTATGTATGTAAAGATACATTCAAAGTCTGATTGTTAAAAAACAATACAAACAATGAATCAATCAATGAGACTCAACTTGAAACTATAATGAGGATGTACGTAATCAATAATTGATTGAATGCAGAGGCCATGTAGCATCTTCAAGAGTAACTTGTACGTGTATGTGGCCATTGTCCGAGGCACGCGTTTACATTACAGTGTGGATT
This sequence comes from Mola mola, assembly GCA_001698575.1. Lineage (NCBI taxonomy): Eukaryota > Metazoa > Chordata > Actinopteri > Tetraodontiformes > Molidae > Mola > Mola mola. The sequence goes on along the minus strand of KV751365.1, from coordinate 1,812,494 downwards.
TATGAACTGAGACGTCACCTGGGGCCCAGCAGGTCTGACTGACACTCCTTCCTCTTCAGGGACTCCCCCCCTCTGGGGGGCTCCCCACCACTGCTCATCTTCAGCAAATATTAGCACCTAAGGAGAGAAAATAAGGGAGAATGAGAGAGAGAGAGAGAGAGAGAGAGAGAGAGAGAGAGAGAGAGCTTCATTTAGTCCCAACCCAACTGAATTAATCTGAACATGAGTCAGAAAAGGGAAAGACAGTATTATACAGCAATTACAAATGGTAAAAGGTAAAAAAAATAAGGTCAAAGGTGTCATAACATACCGTTATAAATTAAACAGATATGTCCCAGTCAAATTATATCCTCTTAGAGAATATGTTTTTTTTTTGTTAGTTTTTTTTTAGATCCCAGCAAAAATCACATAATTTTTCTGTGAAAAACACGTGTAAAAATCTTCATTCTCACTAAAAACTGTGGCTTGTATCTATAAAAGTCATCATGATTCACCATGTTTAGCATATTTAAAATTTAAAATTAAAATTTGACTATGTCGAAACAGACACCTTTACAACTGAAGACCTTTTTAAACCATTTATCATCTTAACTGTCAACCTCTAAATTTTGTATTTCTATTCTGTATTTGTCTTTCAGCATTTTGTCTTCTGTATTTTGTATTTGTTTACATATTTCATGCAGCTTTGTCGATGAGTAATCAGAGCAACACTATATACAGTAAATCCTACTAATTAGTATAATTTACTGGAGGTTCCTGTCATAATATTAAGTGAATTACACAGAATGAGGCCAAGGAGCGCGGCAAACAAACAAACACTTCATTTCACTTGAGAAATTACTCCTTACACTTATGTTTTCAAAGATATCCTGATCTGCCTCTTTAATATGCAGCGCAGATGCAACAGATGCTTTTGTGGAAATGAAAGCCTCACTGCCGACATTGAAAAGCGCCCTTCCTCTCTACTCAATAAGCATGACAGCATTATTAACCACAGCATATACACAGACGAGAGTCACTGTGCTGGAGATGTACACAGTCTGATTAAATGGTGCATAATCGCGCAGGGAGCAGGCACATGACTCATGAAACCAATGTGTCATTGTAATGTGCCCGCAGGCAATACGTGGGAGGCCCAGAGGGACGACAGTAGGTGTCAATAATTAGTAGAAATAACTAATTCATGTAGGCATTCACACTGTTCTTAGACGAACATTTCTGGTAAATAAGTCGATGGCCTTTAATACAATTCAAAATGCTGAGATCCACATTGTCTTTGTTATGATAGAAGCACTGCGCATTGTGTAAGAACAACAGGAAGAAGAGTATATGTAGATGGGAAGAAAGCGAAACACCCGTTGGCAGGCAAAGCTGTGACATATGGTTACCTCATGCTGCTAGACATTCTACCAAGACACTGAAAACTCAACGTGTTGGTCCAACACTAGGTTTGACGTTGTGGGATTTTAAGAACCCGCTTTCAGCACATCTGTGAGTTTCATTTTTTAGCTTTCTTCGCTGACAGAAAAAACTTTTTTGTTCGGCAAGATGGCAAGAACTTTGCAATCTAAACATCATGCGAATGTGTGTATTCAAGAGCTTCACATGTGAAACTGGTGAATTATTAAGCACTCATTCACAGGGTTTTTGCACTATCATCTACTTTTGCAATTGTTAATCTAACTTAATTTTGTGTTTTCTAATTAGAGCCATCAAAACTGTCTGATTTTGCAAAAATTACAAACTCCATACTTAACAGGTTTTCATCAGATTATTCATTCACGTTTACTGCTTTATGATACCAAAGGTGTGAACAAAGATGCTGGTACTATCTAACGGATGGGATAGTGCATTTTGTCCTATAATATCACTGAATTTTCATTTTATGCTTGTAACTATAATGCAATATGTTTTTAACTGTTCTACATGTTACTTATACATTTAGTTGTTTTTATTTATGCTTGGCTGCTCACTAACATCAGGTGAATGGACTGCTGATGAAAATTAGCCTTTCAGCTAACTCAGGCACATATAAATTTGTTAAAATGTTAATATACACTGTCCCTTAAAAAAATCAAGTGTTTCGAACAAAAACAGCAACACACCCAAGGTTACTTGCACTTTAATTAAGGCAACAGTGTTAATGTCAGTGACATTAGTGTCAATAAGTTTTGGTTAATTTTTATTAAACATTTTCTCCAACAAATTGTTTGGTAATTAGATTATTACAGACTATTTTAAAGAAGATGATGAACAAAATGTGGTGTTGTTGAATGCGACACAGCTGACTTGTGTAAGCGGTCAAACACACTGATGAGGACGAGTGTGTCAGCAGGGGAAACGGTACGTTTCAGGACCCTTTAAGGCCCCTCAATGAGCCAACACATCACCTGACTGTTACATAACGGCCGGTCTGTGGGGCTGATACAGAGCAGATGAAGGCAGGAGAGGGGGATGAGGGAGAGACAAAACAAGAGGGACAAAAGAAAAAGAGAAAAATAATGCACGGAAGGTAAATGTGAGAAAAGCAGACGAGGAGAGCGCCACAGAATTCGGGGTGGAACCACGACAAAACAGACAATATGTAAGGACATCAGATCAGCAAGTGCAAATGCTGTAAATTAAGACAAGAGGGTGTAGGCGGGGGGATGACTGGAGGAAGAAAGTGGAAAGAGGGGCATCTGTTGCTCTGAATAATCAGGCCTGAAGAGAGAGGAATATGGCCTAATTAGACCGAGCAGAGAGAAGAGGAGAACAATGGGGGGGGGGGATGTCCAATCAGGTCATAGGAAAGCTCCATTTCAAGGAAAACGGCTACACTTCATCGTCACATGTTGCAACCAGCATGAATTCAAGCTGACCACAGGTGTACTCTCAGTAAACGGTGGTAGTACAAGGAATGACACCAGAAATCAAAAGTAACAGCATTGATATCTTTTGACTTATTTGTGTGAGAGACATTATTTTGAAAAGAGAATGATTAAAGGTAACTCTTTTATAACTCTCCTCGTGACCTTTTCTTGTCTCACTATGCCAAACATTTATTTCATTTTCAGATTGTTTTGTATTTTCCTTATAGCTATCACAGGACAAAGAGTCAAATATGTTATATTTATTCTGACCTGTGGTTTGTTTGTCAAAGAGATCATCCTTTAGCAATTACCTTCTGTATTATCAATAGCACCTGCGCTCATAGTGCTCACCTACATCAACAATGGTAAGGTGCTTTTTGGTTGAACTTATTTCAAACTAACATTTGGATTTAACTTCTCTGTGGCAACGGACACACGCAAACATGTAAGTGGTTTGGTTTTATGTTAATATTTCTTCATTACCAAGTAAACATAGTAGTCAGAGCTGCTATTCATTGTTGGAGAGATTCAGACAGATATGTTTACCTTCATGTGGATTCTCCATCAAATTAAGTAATGCTAATGTCAACACTGCATATACATTCAACATTCATTCAATACAAGTTGCAATTTAAAAAAAAAAGCATCAGTAGATTTGCTTTAAGTAGGGGAAACAACACAAAATATCCCTGAACGCCCTTAAACTGAGTTTGGAAACAATGAGCACAAGTTCAGACATTTTAAAACTCAACATGCCGTCATTCCAAATGGCGGACAGACAGTTATTATTTTCTATATGAGGTAGGTGATATTGACATCATGTTGACTGGAGAGAATATTATCATCACCATGAACCCAAATGGGTGACCTCAGAAGTAGATGAAAGCCTGGCTGAATGTTTAAAGCTATCCAAGAAATCGACCACCCCCCAACACACGCACACACGCCACAGAATTTAGAACCTAAATCATTTGCATGGACAAGATGCATATTTTGCCGATGTCAGAAACACAAACATACAGAGAGACACACACACAAACACACACACACACACACATAATGAATTAACACTAATGTAGCCTGCGACAAAAGCCTCTGCCCCGTCCAGCCCGATACTAATGCAATCAGAGGAGCCGAGAGCTTCACAAAGTGAAGCCATTTAAAAACAATCTGAGCCGGAGAGAACAGACAAGGCCAGAGGGTCAAGGCAGCCATTAAGGAATTAAAGCTGACGATCGATCACGGCCTGCTTAAGGGGACTCGGTCTCCTATAGAAACCAGCACTCCTCGGTTTCCTTGTTTTTTTTTTTGTTAGTTGCAGGGGAGGATTTCACAAGTGTGTACGTGCCACATGGAGCATTCTCACAAAGATGTTTTACTTTAACAAACAGAATATAATTAGTTTAAGAGGAGAAAATGATCTTAAAATATAATAATTACTAGAAGCATTATCGGTAATGCCGCTGTAAGAACAAATTTTAGATACTGATCTCAAGTAATGCATGAAGACCCTAAATGACCTTTTTTTTACTTAAACTTAAAATGAATTATTTCAATGACTTTCAAGGCTTCCTATCATAAATACTTTTCTCTTGTGCTTTACCGTGCGTGGATAGAACAGTAGCTCCCACACCGGTTCAGGTCTCCTAGCATTTATTTAACAAACTGTCGTTCTGGTCTGATCAGCTTTCAAGGAATATCCCATGAAACCTACTTCCTGGAGTGTTGCAGGTGACAGAGAAAGAGATGACGCCTTGCAACTGATTGAGGAATAATTATGATTGGCTGTTGAGATAATGATAATAAAAAAAGGAAGGAAAGTTTGTTAATACGGTTCAGACAGTTACCAGAAACACTGTACAGTTGGGACTAGCTGGAAAGCCAAATGCACAGTTGGGAGCAAGTGACAATCATCATGTGCATGAGATGCTTACCCTGACAAAATGATAGTTGTCATGGAAGTAAAGCACACTACGACTTGTTATTAAAGTAATGAGTCATCCCCTGCCATTAGCTTGCAGAATGGTTTAGGTTCTGAGCATGTATCAGAAAAATGACCACACAGTCTTACGTAATGACTGACAGCACAAAATTAGAGCTAATGTGTTTTTCAGTGTCACTAGAAAACACATATACTTAATGTAATTACACCGTTGCAACTTCACTACAGACATGTTAAATATTAGACTTCTGAAACATCTTGCTCTAAACTAATGAAATAAGCCATTAATCATACACCTTAACAACAAGGCTACACAAATTAACCCTGTTTCCACCAAGCAGTACGGCTCAGATCAGCTCGGTAGGATACGCATTTTCTTGCATTTCCCTTGTCAAAAACTGTTGATGTTGCCCCTTACTATTAAAATGAACCATTCCAGTTTTGTCACCCTTCATTTGATATTTTGACTCTCTTTATTCATGTCAATGGTTGTAGTTCACAGATATTTTGCCTTCATTATTCATTTCACATTTTTTTTAAACAATGTGAAAAGGAATAATCACCTATTGCGTAAACTGGATAGATTCGATCACAAGTAGACAGTTTTTTTAAGAGGGCCAAAAGTTTGGGAGACAGTGGGAAAGCCATGAGGTGCTGATGGTGCTCTCTCTGTGCTCTTATAAATGAATGGATGGTGCCAAGAAGACCACGTTTCGCAGCTGGGGGACGTAAACATGATGGGTTTGAGAGGTGGGACCCTATCCAAGTTGCTATCTAAGCAAGCAAACCTTTCCATCACACGCACACATAAAGTAGATTTAATACCCTGCTGAATCTGTGTTAAAAACAGAGGCATTTCCCATACTGAACACACATGGTGGGCGTGTTCACATCTCTGTGCATCTGCGTGTCACCGCCAATACGTCCAATCTTCTTCACGTTCATCTCCGCTGTCAATGCCACTGCGAAGCTGCTCTTTCTGCCTGTTGCTGGGGACAACAAGCATTTTATTGATCCAGCCAGCTTTATATTTGTGTCATATCAGAAACAGTAACATCTATTGTCCGTGAAGGATCTCAGTCATCCAGGTCATCTTAATCTCGGAGTGTTTAGTGGGAAGCAACTGGACTTCTTATCTTGTTTGAAGACGTTTCGCCTCTCATCCGAAAGGCTTCCACTCTGGGTTAAATACCTGGGTTTCCCGCACTGACCCTCAAAACTGAAGAAGCCTTTCGGATGAGAGGCGAAACGTCTTCAAACAAGATAAGAAGTCCAGTTGCTTCCTACTAAACACTCCGAGAGTAACATCTATTCTATATGACAATTTTACCGCTTTAAAAACTAAAAGTATTTCACAGCTATTAGTTTAACGAGTAAGACTGTGGTCACAAAACCAATTCATTAAAGTAAAGGGAAACTTGTAGTGCTGCTTCTATTGACACCCCAAGGCTCACTCAGCAAATACGGACAAATCTTATTGGATTCCCAATGACATTTTTAACTAAGCTAACTAAGTAGAAAGAACAATAATAGAAGTTCGCAGTTAGGCTAAAAAGTAAAAGGCACTTCTTCCCACAAATTTCCAACAACGAGTTGCATAGATCACTGACTTTGATAATGCAACCTCCACAATGACCAGCTGACTTGGAATTAAGACTGTATCACAAGTAAGTGTGTAGTTACTGTTAATCAAACATAATCTGTCCACCACTGGACATAGGAGCCAAAATGTTTGCAAGCCACTGAGCCAACGGGAGAGCCGTGGGATCTTGATAGTTAAATTCTATTTCAAATGAAAGAATGTTTCACTCATTCAAATGGGAAACAGTGGAGCATACCAGTTGGGGGACATTAAGATTCAAAGATGATTTTATTGACGTAGCATTTATAGCAGCACTACTTCATCACATTGAGTCAGAGACCTTGAAAACTATCGTCTTGTTTTTATGGTTTCAAACTCTGTAAACTTTCACCACAAAATGAGAATACTTCCATGCTGTGACCTAATCTATCCTTACTTTACTCCATAACTGTTGCCACTGATTCTGGGTGTATGTGTGTTCAGTTCCGTTCAAGTACTAAGCCAGAAAGAAATTCTTATAGCTGCTTATATCAAACCCTTATGTAGGACTTAATTGGAAGTCTACTTTAAAAACAATAATACACTGTGAACATTAAGGCTACATCTTTCTGCTTCACCTGCCATCTGTTACCTGGACGTAACTTCTATCATAGATATTTTTGATTTGCAAGAATGTGTACCAGAAACTGGAAGAAGATGGTTTACAGGAAGTCCTGCTCCTTGTTTCCACCATGATTATCTTTGTAAATTGCATGTCAATTATGACTGTGTCTAACCTGTCTGATTTGATCTGCTCTGAGCAGCTTGATTACTGTACTGTACTGTACCTGATAGATGAGCATTGTGTACAAAGCCATATCCGCTCTGTGGCTACACTGCACCCAGGATGTGGCACTAATGTGCCAGGTGGAATTTTGGGGTTATATTGTTGTACTATAAAGCCACTTGTTTTTTTGAGGGGAGTATAAATTACTTAATTTAGAATTTAAGGTTTTGACATGAATTTTATACATGCATTGGAAATATAAGTCCCTCATATGCTTAAAATCCCCTAAATTGTCATATAATTGTTGTGATCCTATAGGATAGTGTATGAATACATATTTAAGAACATTTCACTGGTCATTTTATTTCAAAGGTCGCATTTTAACTCGTCAGCTCTCTTAGTTTCATACATAATGGAGAAGACATCTCATCTTCACTGTCTTTTCAATATGACCTATGGTCTTCATGTCCAAATAGACCAAGTCGACAATCGGGAACATCAGGGACATCTATGAGCGTCTGTCACCCTAGGCTTTTTGGTGTGTCCTACACCATTGGCATTGTCTTTCCATGTCGCTGGTTCTTTCAGTCTGGTCAAGTAGTGAGAGATATCATTCCGATTGGCTGTTTGGCTTAGCAAAAGAGTGTACCAGTATACAGATGAAAGTGACGAAAAGGTGAAGTTCTCTGAGACAGTAAAATCCATAACTTTTTAGTGTAGCTTGTCCTTAATTTTTGTACTCTGCTTCTTCCTTTCTTCTGCTAAAACCAGGAGGCCAAGGGCTGACAACACCAGTGCCATTTTTATCTTTTTATCAGTCATTGAGTAAGCGAGTGAGAGTAAGAAGAAAATGCAGTTACGTTTACAGTTTTTATCTCCGCAGATATGTCTGTCATTTTCCCTAACTGTGCAGGAGCAGAACATACGTATTAGCTGTCAGTTTGCCAACGTCGTTGTGGTGTGTTCCAGAGCAACTTTTTGCCTTAACATATGTGACTTAAGGTGACACGACAGGGACTCTCTCTGTTGAGGCTAGTTCGTGCCGTCAGTTTGGTGTGTCCCAGCACTTAGTTCAGTTAAATTTAGGAATTAAAACTACTATTATTAGTTGATCATCGGCAGATAATTATCTTATATTTCACAGTAAACCTGTTGTTAAAACAGCATCTGTGGCAACTTGTCCTTGCTGGCTCAGTGATGACAGCAGGAGCAACGACGTATATATATGTCAGCAATGTTTTGGTAATTACTATAATTGCTTGGGTAATTACTTTAAGTTTAGTTTATCTATAACAAATATGATGTAAGTTAAAATTGTTGTGCCTGAAATTACATGCAAAAGCTTAATTTGAATGAGATAAACAAAAAATATATTAATTTGTGTGATATTTATACACATTTAGTGAGACTGGGAGGGGCTCAATTTTTACAGTTCAGTCTATAGTGATCCAACAAATGTCTGACATTAATTGTTTTGGCAGTAATGCCCCTAGAATTTTGTATTTCAGTTTTGTATTTTGAACGGGATGTTTAGCAGGTGGTCAACCAACCGGTCATCATGACAACAAAACGGTCACCCTCTCCAGCCATCTGGCCGCCCAGTCTTTGGTGAATTATTGTCAAAGTTTCCGGAGACTCCTGACACTGGTGTGTTGGAATGCAAAGCAAACGCCTTTCTGTGTGCTGTGAAGTGAGTAGCTGTAAAATTCAAGCGGCACACATTGACCCACTTCAGCCAATGCCCTTAATACTGGCTAACCAGGTACCCCCACCACACCTTTCCCTGCCTCAACAAATACAGTTAAAATAGTATCAATAATTAGTAATAGTACAAGTCAAAGTTATGTGTGATGCCGATTAAGTGCCAGTTTAATTTTGTTCTTTTCACTTTTACTTGATTTTAACGATTCTAGACATGTCTTTGACTAAATAAGACACCCGCTAACTTAGAAAATAAGAAAATTGTGAAATTGTGAAAATAAGAAAATTGGACCACATTGAAAAAGCCAAGATTTTATGATTTTATGATATGCTGTTTATGGATGGCTTGTGAACAAGCTGCTCAGCCAGCAGCTGCTCATTTCTCTGCATGTGCAACTTCATGTAATGTGAGAGCCCCATCGATTATAGACTGGAATCAATAACATTGAACATGCTTGCCCAGTTTCTAACTCAGTTGTGACACAAACACACACAATCTATCTGTGAGGACACCCATTGACATAATATATTCACGGCCCCCTAAACGATAACCTTAACCACCACAGCTAAATACGTAACCCTAACCCAACTGTCTTTCTAACCTAAACCTAAGTCACCTTAAAGTGAGGACCAGCAACAATGTCCTCACACAGCCAAGTATTATCCACAAAAACATAGCAAGACATGCCCACATAAAGAAAAATAACAATACTCAACATTGTAAAAATGAAACCCCAAAATGCAACTTTCCAATTTGCACATACAAGATTCTCTCTCTCACACACACAAACAACACAACACAGAAGCTACCAGTGTGTGAATGTAATCACCACTAACAAAAAAACTACTGAACCATAGCAGGCAAGACAGGAAAGTAAAACATTTGTAAGCTGGTACATTGGTTAATTTCTGGACCCATGCACGTGCATGATGCCCCACCATACATGTATGTGGCACCTAGAAAGAGACACAGAGAGAGAGCGGGGCTTTGTTGACTGTCAGACACTTGCTCTTCTGACAATACGATACGTTTAAAGGACAATAACACTCCGGGTATTTAAAAGAAGGGTTTATGTGAATTTATGTGATGGTTTAATAATATAGTCAGCTTATTAATCGGGTCAACATGGTTCGATAGTTTTGACAAACTTTGATTCTGTGACATTCTGACATATTACTGATTTACCCAGAAAACAACCAGAAGCCAGTGTTGTGAATCAAATTTCCCTTACAAAATCCTGGAATACGCTAACAAACTAAAAGACTGCTTGAACCTAAAAATTAACTGAGAGGATAAGTCATGAAGTTATTAAACTATGCAATGCAAAACGAAAGCAAAAATCCCTCCACTGCTGGAGTGTCTCACTGTTCCACTGGCCTGGAGGTCAAACTCCATATCTAACTTGCTGATTGATTTATCTGCAGTTGGCCGAAAGCGTTAGTGTGGAAATTATCATACAGTCACAGCTGAGTGACTTCATGAAACTCTCCTGTTTTTCTGCACTGCTAATATCAGAGATTTCATACAAAGGATGCTCCCAAAAAAACAGAGGATCTAGTCTATAAATACAAAATCTTGTGGTTACTATGTGGGCACATAATCATTAAAAGTTACCAAACCATGTGTTTGTTGATGCACTGGGTGCTTTAGCAAGAGATGATATATATATATTTTTTTTTTTTACGGAATTAGCAGCATCCTGGTACCATTTTTCCTTGACAAAAGGCTCATTGGTATGAACTTCTGAAACTGTGATATCCTTCTTAAACAGTCCTAACTTACTTAGTGGGTGCATTAAGAACCAACTCTCTGGCATCAGCATTCTTGCTGTATCGCTTCGTAGAGCTGTGACAATGTGATTCCCCTTGAATTATTGGTCGTACAGTGAAGCGAGGCTGCTGCTTTCTGAATGAGCGTTGAACAACAGTTGTTACTGAAGCGGAGCAAACTGAGTAAACAGTGGGCCGGTTGCACCTCAGGTGACAGAGCAGCCACAGGCCTGCTGCTGCTGACTGTGCACTCTGCCTCTGTCTGTGTGTCAGTGGGACCAGTCATTCATAACCACCAACCCCCCTTCCAACCCACTCACACACGGTCAAAAACACAAATAATACAGAATAGTTCAAAGTCCATCACTGATGCATACAGCGAGCATCAAACTATTCATCACCAAACATTAACTCTGTAATTAACATTTAGGATGTACAGCATAGTTTCTAACAATTAAAATATACATTCAGAGAAAAAAAAAATAATGTTGCGATTAAAATAAATATGTTCTGTATTTTCTTTTAACTAAATATGTCAGTTAAATGTAAATAAAACAGTAACTCACAACAAAGTGAGCGGCAGACGCTAACAGCTTAAATAGCTATTAATGTTTAGTAATACAGCTAAAGATTTGTCTGAAAGTAGAAATGTTTATCTTCAAGTTAAAATTCACTCAAATATGCCAATTCAGAGCTCAGTTCCTTGCTGTGAAAATATCACAGAATGTCCCTTTAAATCTATTATTCTACAGGAGGCTGAGCGTCACTTACCTCTGCTTTGGTTAAACCAGTCCATAACCAGTCCAAAGCTGGTCGACCATCCCATGCCAGCCAGGCGGACGTTTTCACAACACGCCCCGCGCAAGTACACACGCTCGTTTAGTATCTCCGCTCGGTTCTCTGTGAGATTACCTCTGTGTGTGTGTGTGTGTGTGTGTGTGTGTGTGTGTGTGTGTGTGTGTGTGTGTGTGTGTGTCATCTGCGCCTAATGACAGCTGACAAACTACATGCCACAAATCCTCTCTCTCTCTCTCTCCCTCTCACTGTCCCCTCCCCCATCATGTAGACACACACACACACACACACACTCCTCCCCGTGCCCTCCCACAACACACACACTCTCCTCCCTCCTATTAGCCAATGTGCAGAAAAAACTCCCTTCCTCTCTGACATGCTCTCTCTCTCTCTCACACACACACACACACACACACAGCCCTTTACTGAATGATTTACATGACCTGTTGTTCTACAGTTTTTGACTCGTGTTACATTTTGTGGCAGGACTCTCATTTCCTGTAATTTTTACACAGCTGATGGTGATTACAGTCAAACTGGTGTCACATGTTTACTAAGTTTAACGCTAAGCTGGATGAAAATGTAACAAATTGTCATCGGTTCCAGACGCTTTTGTTTCTGTGAAAAAGAAAACCCTCAAACTTTGGCATCAGTCGAGCATGAGGGGAGTGCAGCATGATATTAATAATAAAACTGAATGGTAATTTGTAAAAGATTCAAAAGTATATGGACCACTGTTGCATGTGTAACTCCCAAACATGCCTACATTCATAACAGCCTCCAGTATTTTGGGAGGCTTTCGGCAAACTTTTGGATCCGGACTACTCCACTCTACTTCCTGAGCCCATTAATATCAACAGTTGTATGTTTGGGATGAAGTTAGAGTTTAAGTTGGACCTGGTTTTGTGCAAGAGGGCCATACGTACGTTTACAATTAGCCTTCTGATTAAAATCAACTTAGAAGTCCAAACAGGATAAAAATGTTCCATATGAACCCTTCATTCAGAGTAAAATGGTCCAAACAGAATGAAATTTCAATCTGTTTAAGGTAGATTAAAAGTTTTCCAATAAGTCTATGACCCCACTTGCCAAAGAGGAGAAATAGCTGTTTAAAAATAGCATCCCATGTTTACAGGCAACCTGAAATCTTAAATCAGAAAGAAAAAAATGTGCGGATGTAAGCACAGCTATTATGATGGTTTTGTTTTTTTGTTAAAATGAGAAATTGTCTTTAAAACAGCTGCCACAAAGTAGAAACGGTATGTTGTCTAAGGTATGTAGGATTGAGGATCAAGACTGAAAAAAAGTCGAAAAGTTTACCAAATTGAGGCGAGAGTGTCAGGAACCATGCGTGAGAGGAAGAAACTAGGGGAAAGATTGTATTGCACATTCAGCACTCATCCCTGTTGTGATAACAAGCCTCACACATTAAATGTGATGGCAGAAAACACAAGTGAAACTGAGAGTCGGGGTGATTTTTTTAAATGACAAATGTCGGAAGCAGCTGTGGTTCGTAGGACACACCCACGTCGCTCTCTGCAGAGCACACACAGAAAATTTGTCAGGCCAAGTGAGTCACTTAAAAGTGCGCGCACACACACACACACACACACACACACACAAAGGCACTACACGCACATCCCTCTTTTCTTTCACTTTCTGTGCTGTTGTGCCACACTGTCCCTCTTTATTTTTGACCCTGTTGCAATTACAGGCCACCAGATTTAAAGCTCAACAGTATAAACAGGCGCAGGGAAGCAACCCTTTTGTCCACCGGGGTAAACTCCAACACATTGCCTGAGAGCCGGGGAGCTATTAATAAGCCCACACCTGCTCTCCGCCTCTCACCTGGGACAACTCCAGCATAGAACAAAGTCCAACCCCTCTCAAGAAGACTGGTTCCAGAACCCGAACTGTGCGTTGAGGTTAGGCCGACTATATCTAGCCGGTATCTCTCAACCTCTCGCACAAGCTCAGGTTCCTTCCCCATCAGAGAGGTAACATTCCATGTCCCGATAGCCAGCTTCAGCAACCGGGGATCGGACCGCCAAGGCCCCTGCCTTTGACTACCACCCGATCCACATAGCACCGGACCTCTATGGTTCCTCCTGTGGGTGGTGGGCCCACATGAGGACGGACCCATGTTTCCTTTTCGGGCTGAGCCCGACCGGACCCCATGGAAAAAGGCCCGGCCACCAGGCGCTCGCCTACGGACCCCTTCCCCAGGCCTGGCTCCAGGGCGGGGTCCCAGTATCCCTCCGGGCAGGGTACACAAGTCCTTGTTATTATTCACCATCATAGAAGTCTTTGAACCGCACTTTGTCTGGCCCCTCACCTAAGACCAATTTGCCTTGGGTGACCCTACCAGGGGCAAACAGCCCCCGACAACATAGCTCCTAGGATCATTAAGACACCCAAACCCCTCCACCACGGTAAGGTGGCGGTTCCAGGAGGGGCTGTCACGTTGTATCAGATGATAATTGGTTGTCCATGCTGAGAGACGCTGGTTGTCCCAGACCTTTGACCTCAACCAAACAAATTTGAAAGAGTTGAAGCCACAGCAGACCGGAACTGACAAAACATACCCTGGGGTCGGCACAATTGTTTATACACAAGCGCATTAAAAATGGAAACAAACAACAAATGAGACATAACAAAACAAATCAACATTGCCCAATAACACCATTTGATGTTTCAGGTGGCAGATGGTGATGATGTCATCGATGAATCACTGCAGCAGTTGCAACAGAAGTGAGTTTGTGTGTGTGTGTGTCTGTGTGTGTTGGGGCTAGGGCACTGACCTCGGTAGGACGGTCTCCATGTGGCAACACTGAGTTTTCAGTCTGAGCTGACGTGGGAGGCGGGAGTGTCTGAGTTGGAAGTGTTTCTTCGTTATTTCGATGAGTTTGTCATCCCATGAATGCAGCATTAGTTTACAGCGATAACAGCAGCTGCTTTTCCAGCTTGTTACCAGTTGGAACACAGTCAACTCGGATGTGACGTCATTCCAACCTCTGACATGAACACGACACCGTCGGAGGCCGTGTAGAGGAAAGCGTCGGCCATATCTGCTGTGTTGGGCGTGTGTCATTGTTAAAATGAGCAGATCCAGAACAGGTGTATGTGTGTGTCTCAGGCTGCTGGAGGACGTCCTGCGGTACATCCACAGCGTCGCTCGTTGTGTGGAGGAGAATGCCGACAAACCCACCGCCAAGTTCTGGAGGGTTCTGCTGAACAGAGCCTACGATGTTCTGGATAAGGTTTGTTCTCTGCTCTGAATCTAAAACATTCGAGTGGACATCGGGGACTGTGCCTTTGGAGTGGCAGACAGGTGTGGTGGTCCCCATTTTCAAAAAGGGGGACCAGAGGGTGTGTTCCAACTACCGTCTACTCCAGGGTGCTGGAGAGGAGAGTCCGGCTGCTAGTTGAACCTCGGATTCAAGAGGAGCAATGTTGTTTTCAGGAATACTTCAAAGATCTCCTCAATCCCACCAACACGCATTCCGAGGAGGAGGCATGGGAGTTTGCTCAACCAGTCCACATGTGTTTTGTGGATCTGGAGAAGGCTTATGACCGTGTCCCTCAAGGTGTCCTGTGGGGGGTGCTCCGGGAGTATGGGGTAGATGGCCTTTTGTTACGGGCCAATCGATCTCTGTATTGTCGGAGTCAGAGCTTAGTTCGCATTGCCGGCAGTAAGTCAGACCCGTTCCCAGTCAGGGTTGGTCTCCGTTCTGTTCATAATTTTTATGGACAGAATTTCTAGGCGCAGCCA
>KV751365.1:1735627-1758926 GCA_001698575.1 Mola mola | reverse complement strand
AAAACAAAAAAAAGGCACTTTTTCAGCTTTTTCACATCCAACCTGCTGGTTTTGTTGACACAGGCAGGATAGAGGAGGTTACCTCATGGTGGCAGCATTGATCAATATCTTCAGTGTAACTAATCCTACAAAGCCAGATAGACATTTAATATTGTCATATGAGATGCTGTTAATATAAGGCTTAAGATCAACCACGGCCCTCTCTGGTCTTGTTCATTTACACAAAGTGTTTTCACACTTGTGCAAGGATGCAGTCTGACTGCACCTGCTCCGCGTCTTTCAACACAAACTTTGGCCAAGATAAAACGACTCTGAGTTCAGAGGCAGGCAAGAGTCAAACTGAGAGATCAATCCAAGAAGGAAAACAAGAAATGCAAAAAGGGAACAGACAAGAATCTGCAAAAGGGGAGACAGTTTCTGTTTGTGGAAAACACAGAACTGACGCAGCGTCTTATTTGTTACATCGTTCCATTGCTTCCTGGCCTACATGCAAATTTGTGTAACCGGTGGCTGACAGCTTTTCAGATTCAGCTGACTAATAACTTTAGAAACACTTCAAAGTGGAGGGCTGAAGGTGCACGAGGCCAACTGATATCTGAATTAGCTGTAGGGTGAATAGGTTTTGCAGTACTTTAACACACCTGGCCAGAGGTTTCCCTCCTGCACAACACTAGGCAGAGACAATGGCAGAGACAGAAGTGCTTGGTCTTCTCTCTCTCTCTCTCTCACACACACACACACACTCATGCATGCACCACCCAGATGGCGACGGAGCCACTCAGTCGCTGCTCTTATCTTTGAAAATCGCTCAAGTCTGCGTTGAAAAATACCTGCTGCTGCAGTCTTTGATTCCCAGAGGGTGTGGCAGACACATGTCTGTGTGTGTGTGTGTGTGTGTGTGTGTGTGTGTGTTTACTGGTAAGAGTCAGGATTACGCCAGGTGCTATGTGTGTGCGTGCGCATCAGATCCATGACAAGCCAAGTGTGACCGTCTCTAATGGCTCTCAAACACATCCATCGGAGCTCGTCGTGTGTGCCTTTTTTTTTTCTGCGGCTCTGTTATCGCCCCGAGTCTGGGCTCCCAGCTCTCCCCTCCGCTGCCAGAACCACCGGAGCGAGACACTTACGGGAGGAAGTTGGCTGAGAAAGTTCTGCTCGGCGGTGGAAGTCTGAGCGCAGATCTTTGGCAAACACAGCGAGCCCACGTTGCCTGGCAGAGGTGGATTTGAGCAGGTCGATGACTCGAGGGAAGTCGCCTGCGTCCCAGATGTTATCTGAGAGGAAGAGAGCTACAGGCTACAGTTACAGCCCCGTCTCTTAAACACGGTGCCATATTTGTGCATCAATATTCACTATTTCAACATCTATCCACAGTCTTTTCCTGTAGTTGTTGTGGAACACAGGGCACAGGTTGAGGCCCCTGGTGTTCCGGCAGGTGATTAGTTTGGTACCTTAGTACCACTAAGCTCCTCGACAAACGGTGCTCCTATTAGTTTTTTTGACAGGAAATTCTGTAATGTTAATTCAATCTAATGTAGCTGGCAGGTTTCCCTAGCATAGCAGCTAATGCTAAGGACCATCTGAACCGAGCCAAGCACGCTCGTCCCAGGGTGCTCCATGCCGTTCTTTGTTCTTGGCACAGTTAGAAAAGGTGTGTTTCAGCACAGCACGGCTTCTCAGGCACAAGCACAAGCATGAATTCGCTACATGGAGATGCAAAGCTTCAGATGTCTCCTAATTCTCGTGCTGCCAGTTGTTGCTTTGCATTACATTAAATCCAGAAACGTGAAAGATAATTAGTATCAAATTAAATCAAATCAAATTTTATTTGTATAGCCCGAAATCACAATTTACACATTATCTCACTGGGCTTTGACAAACTGTACAGATGTGACATCCTCTGCCCTCAGACCCTCGAACCGGGTGAGGAAAAACTTAAAAAACCCTAAACAGGGAAAATAAGAAACCTCAGGAAGAACCACAGAGGAGGATCCTTCTTCCTAGGACGGACAGACGTGCAATAAATGTCACTTGTACAGAACACAAAAACATGAAAATAACAGTGTACTAAGAGTGTTTGAGTTTATATGAGTCCATGAATCCAGACATAGTGTGGGTATAGTACCTTTGTCCTGAAGTCATTGTAATCCATAGGTTAGGTTGGGTAATCCATCCTAGGATCCAAGTCACAGGATCTCCTGATCTAATGTGGACCGGAGGCATCAGGCAGGACCACAGCAGCAGCTCCCACCGCGACCTAGAAAAACCTGCAGGATGGTAAAGCACAACGACTCCGGGGAAGAAGTAAAGTTAGTGTAAGGATATGGACATTTACAGGAGCAGAGAAGGAGTCGGAGTCAGAGGGGGGAGAGAAGAAAGCTCAGTGAATCATGGAGTGTTCCCCCAGCAACCTAAGCCTATAGCAGCATAACTAAGGGCTAGATAGACCAGCCTTAACTATAAGCTTTATCAAAAAGGAAGGTTTTAAGCCTACTCTTAAAATCAGAGAGTGTGTCTGCCTCCCGTACCAAGACTGGAGTATCAGTAAATTGTAACAATACCCACGTGTTCAGTACACCTATTGTGGTCCTCAGCTGTTATAATCAAATGTATTTACAGATCCCAGAAATGCAAACCTCAGACCCAGAACGTAAATCAGCTAGTCGGACTTATTAACAAAAAAAATGCCAAAAACTGATGGAGCGGTCGGGAAAAACAAAGAAGCAGGCGACGAAGAGAAGATCTCCAGCTGAGTCTCCATAAAAGGACAAAAAGGGATCACAAGGCCGTGACAGGCGAACTGATCGCAGGAGAGACGGCGTCAGCAAAATTTCCAAAAAGCTTTTCTGTATGGTAGCTGCCGCCAACCAGCTTCCCTGAAGCTCACGAACTTGTTTAATTGATGCATCCATTTACAGGAGGGGTTATGAGCTGCACTCCATGACTTTTTAATGTATTTTGCATTGTTTTGATCTAGTTATCTGTGGTCTGAAGGCCAGAGAGACCTGCTGGGTCAGCAGTCGGCCGCACTAATGAAACTCAGCATTGGTCCCATTGGCTCCTCTCATGGGGACTGATTAGTGCTGCTGAACTTGTCTATCTCGGCCGCTCCATAATAAATGTCTCCGCCCAGGGAGACGCTGACTGGAGCCGCTTCATAACACCAAACAGAATCCAAACCGAGCGCTAAATGTTCCACTCGGCGTGATGAGTCCGAAGTTTTCTCAGATGTCAGTGTTTCTGGATGCTTTCCGTCAGAGGGGCTGCCGTTCATGATTCCCGGACAGGAAACGTGAGATCTGCAGACGGGGGACGAGATAATGCTTCATTAACCGTCCCCGATCAAAGACGTTCACCTTGCAACCTCCTCAGAATGGCTCTGAGGAGTCACCCGGCTGACGCGTCACCGAGCACTGGATCGTTCATCAGAACGCAGCATTGCCCCCTGCTGGCCGCTGGAAATGAGCTCCTCCTCTGGAGGTCAGATGGTTTCTCAAACCAGATGATGTCCAGGGGTAATTGCTCAAAGCTGGATGTATGTCAGGTCAGATGAGTTAGAAAGAGTTTGTCAAAGCAAAGCAGAGCTCCAGCCAGCGTGAGTGTCGGACTCCAGCTCAATGTCGATGCTGCTCTGTAACTGCTGAAACAGGAAATGATGTTTCCTGACTGTGAGCGGCCATTAATGGATTAATGTGCACGCCTTTCTTTAAATTTACTCTAGCAAAGAGCTGCGAGGAACAGAGTCACAGTTGTGGGTACTTAATTTCCTCTTGACACCAGTCTGATGTCTTTTTCTTGGTCAACTTATTTCACACTGCAACGAAACAGCTATCAGAACCTCCGCAGTAGTTGTACATCAAACAGCTACAGTACCCCTCATAGGCAAGTGAATCACAAAATTATTCATTTAAACTGAGCCGAAAGCAGTTACTTTAAAAATGCATGAAAATGTTGAAGAGCTGGTGAAGGTGGAGGCTGAGGGGGCCCAGGGATCTCCTTATTTTAATATCACGATGGCACGACTCAGATATTATCCAGTGAACTTAACGTTTTCAATCCGCCAGTTCATATATAACCACTAAAATCCAACAAACAGAAAAAAACAAAACCTATGTTCTGGTTTACACAAATCATGTCCAGAACTTTTTTTTTTTTTGAAAAGCAGGAAAAAAAATGCAGTCTGTACAAACTGGGATTTAGTGATTTCCGATGCTTTGACTTGCCCTGTGCAGCTGCTTTAACGTTCCAAGCGAGTGAATTCCATACTGGAATAATATATTAACAACAATTCCATACTGCAATAGTTTTATTACCTTTTTCTTTTTAATTGTAAGTAACCTTAATTATGAGAGCGTTGAGCTGTCACCTTCCACTGGACTCCACCTAATAAAGGAGCAATCTGTAAAATACTGAGTCTTATTCATGGATCATTATGGTACTGAGGCTTTAGGGTGGCAGTTTGGGGCGTCCATCAAACTAGATGACGACTTCAGGATGAGCTTGGCATCACTATGTTACACATCAAGATGACAATCTTTTGTACAAATTCAATTAAAATAGTTTTATACAAAAGAGTTATTGTTTTTGACATCTTGGCTGCAGTGTCAATCAGTAAATAAAACTCATGTTGAATGTCAAATGATGTGTTTTGACACCATATTTTTGCCAATTGAAGAGTCTAAGACCGTTACCATCCTACATTCTTAATTAGAAAGAAAAAGAGATATGAAATGAAAAAAACAACAGCACAAACTAAGACCTTCACCCTGCAACATGTGAAACCATTTTCCTGCTGTGATCGTCCTTCATGTCCACCGACACACATGATATCCATCACAGCCCCGTTCCCCCATCTAATTCCACCACGCGCACGTCACATCATTTGTAATTATGCAAAACAGTCCTTTTTGGTCGCATGGAGGCAAGCAATTTTTCTATGCAAATGGTCAAATTCCCCGCGAGGGCCACCATTGAATGCATGCTTATAAGGCCCCTAATGATGAGTGACGGCGGGCGATATTGGGGCCACCGCACGTGTGACACCAATGAAAATGATCAACTAAATGCCAGAAGTGTCCTGACCACGTACGAGTGGGGCAGTGGAGGGATACGGCCGAGTCACAGCCGCAGCCATTAGTAGTCCAATTGGACGAGGGCGTAATGAGAAAAGATCTGAGGGGTGATTTGAATTGAAGAATTTATTTTTTCATTCCATTAATTTCCCCCTTTGAGACGCAGGTGATAATCCCGCACAGTGGGGTAACCTGAACATTGTCTGATGGTAATTGGGTTGTAAATATCACTGGAAATTGGACTCAAACCATTTAAACTGCCCTCATTCACCTTCATTGGGAAGATTTCCCACCGGTTGAACTGGAACCTGCGGTGTTGAAGAGGACCAGTTCCAGAGATTTCGTTCAATGTTCCAGCCATTTCTGTGGCACAGTACCGGAGTCCAGACTGCACGCGAGCGATCTACAATGTTAAAATGTGCTTGAAACAATGTCCGTTGATGTTTCAACGTTGAAACCTAAAGGGATGGAAAAAGTTAACAAAGATTCCAAAGCAACGTTGCAATTTTAACCCGCAATTTAATCCGCAATGAAATGTCAAATTTTTAAGTGATTATACATCATTTTATTAGTATTTTATCATATTTGATATTTGATAAAACTTCAAAAACCTCCCTGCGAAACCGCAATGCAAACGTGTCAAAATGCAAACCATTGAGAAAATGTCACGATATCAACGCTGCTTTACTTTGCTAAATCCAAACCAAATTCAACAGTGATTCATCCGCCAGAAATGACGTTAATTTACCTGTAAATAAATGCCGGCAAGGAGCTGAAAGTTGACCGTATAACTGAAATCACAAGTGCTACAGTCAAGACATTTTGCATTGAGCTATAATAATCTTTCTCGTTTCATATTGCCACTTACTTCAAAATGTTCCAAAGATCTTATCCAGTGACATAAAATTTCCATAAAAAAGTTAAAACCAATTATTTAACAACGTAACGTAACTGCAGGACACCAAGTCTCATAAACTGCTAAAACAGAGACAGACTTAGTAAAAACAAGCCCTCAGACAAAAAAAGAAATTGGCGTTTTAATCAAATCACCTTAAAAGGTAAAAAAAAAACAAAAAAACTGCTCTGTAAAAATGAGTTTTGAAATCGGTTACCGAGTTTGGCCAAATTGCTGTCCTCCGGCAGGCTGTTCCACAGTCTGGGTGTATAACTAGTGAAGGTCAGAGCCTTACTCCAGCTCGGCACGTTAGTGGGGCAGCTGGTCTAAAAGTCTCTACAAGTTAACAAAAATCAAGTCAATTGTAAATTTTACTGGCAGCCAGTGAAGGCAGGCTGAAACGGCAGCGGTGAGTGCAAACGTCCTCGTACCAGAGAGAAGTCTGGCTGCCGCGTCATCTGAAGCAAAGACTGATGGCATCCACGACCTCACGACTGCTGTCGGTGCTGTGAATTACTGCTCCCCTCCTCCAGTCGCGGCCCCAAATGGTCAAAATCAAACATGTTTTCATATTTCACGATTCCAGGTCAGCCAATGAGAACCATCAGCTGAGAGGCCTGTTTCATGACAAAATTGTGCACTTTCAACATGTCAAAGTTTCTCCATTGCAATTAATTGTGAAACAGGATTTTGTTCTAAATAGCCACAAAATCATCCAAAGGGCTGATTTGGATGCCCTGGCAGGGCCGAACGTTTGACACCCTTGGTGGAGGGTGTGTGTTTGCAGGATTATAATGAGGAAATAATCGGTTGAAACTGTCCTGTCTGTGCTCCTCCTGTGTGGTAGCTTTAGTGTGTTGGAGTGACCGTCTGAGGAGTCTCAGTGCTGAGGCTCGATTTTATAACCAAACGAATGCACTCAGGAAAACCCTGTGACACACTTAGCACCGAGTTATAACAACGAGTCATGTCGTCTACACCTCCGATGGATCACTGGACACCGTGAGTGTGCACGTTGCTTGTAGAATAACAACATTCCGAACTGCAGACTCTCTGCATTAGCAGGCCGAGGAATCAGCGGCGATATTTCAGCGGGAGCAGCGATATTACATCCACGTGCTCAGGCATTTTGTTTAGATGTAAAATAAAGTGGACGACTGTGAGTCACTGTGAGGTGTGTGTGTATGTGTGCGAGAAGGCAATTTTTACTCTCCTATTTCGCTCCTATTGAAAGTTTTCACAGTCATTTATTCTCTGAATGAGAGTCATGACCTCCCAGGCACTTTAAAGCCTCATCGCGACAATTTCAAATACGCTTGCAGAGGGATTAAAAAAAGCACACTCTTACTCATTTTTGAAAACTTTATGCAAATCTGTTTGTGTGCGTGTGTTCGTCTCCCTCGACAGCAGTAATAAACGACGCAGGCGTGAGAGAAACGTCTTTAGCGCTGCCCAGACTGTCTCGCATCAAGAGCCCAAATCGTGGACTTGAGAAAACAAGATTATCTAGCAACCAATTAGCCTTATCGTAGACATGTTTTCCTTCTAATAAAATACTTCTGAGCTTCAGCACAAGGGAAATTAATCATTTTATGGACAAAGAAGGTTAAAAAAAAAAAAATGTTGAGGCAGGTTGAGCCAAAAGCTTTTGAGAAGCTTTTTCACACTTTTTTTAATGACACTATAATGATCTGGATTCTGTTTCATATTGATTTTGAATGGAACCCAACAGGTTCCGCTCCTCAGGAGCCGCTTTAAGGTCAGAACCACCACCGCAGCCTGTACTAACACAGCTCGCAGATGATGAGACTGTCTGTCTGTCTGTCTGTCTGTGGCATTTCTACGGGTTTAACACCACATATTTTGTTTTGGTCAAAGTTTAAGGCCTCACCGTTCCTGCTCGACTGAGTTCAACTCTCCCTGGCATATGTTTCGAACCGGTTCCATAGGACGAGGCGAAGTTCTGTTTGAGGACCAACTCCTCGGTTCCGTTTTCAGCCGTGGTTTCCTGTGTTGCCGTGAATCTGATGAGCAGGCTAATAAGAAATCCAAAGCACCACCTACAGCTCGCTATGATTAGTTCATCTGTGGGTCTGAAACAGACAGCAAATTTATCAAATCAAATCAAATTTTATTTGTATATAGCCCAAAATCACAATTTACACTTTATCTCACTGGGCTTTGACAAACTGTACAGATGTGACATCCTCTGCCCTCAGACCCTCGAACCGGGTGAGGAAAAACTTAAAAAACCCTAAACAGGGAAAATAAGAAACCTCAGGAAGAGCCACAGAGGAGGGATCCTTCTTCCTAGGACGGACAGACGTGCAATAAATGTCACTTGTACAGAACACAAAAACATGATAACAACAGTTCATTTAGAATGCATAAAACATCCATGAGTCCCAGAGTCTGTGGATTCTATAAGTCCGGATGTATGGAAAGTCTGGTGATCCAGAAGCAGGTGGACTCTGTTGGTCCAGAGTCATTGTACTCCATGTAGGAAGATCTGGGTGTCGCTGATGTAGTCACAGCACATAGTGCGGCTAAACCTTTAGGATTGTTTGGCTACCGAACCGTAACAGATAAAATGTGGACTGCAGTCCGATTTTATGATCTGTCAGCACTTTAAAATCCTTCACAATCTTTCATCGTTACATCGCACAGCCCTTAGTTCAGTGATAGTCATTCGGAACGAGGCAGGTTCACGAGTCGAGTGGCAGGCAGGCGTCAAATCCAGGAATCCGTCCAGGTGGCATTCCCAGCCGCAGGGTCCGACTGGGGGGCCTCAAGCTGTTTTCTCACTACTCCGGAATATCTCTACACTAAACTTTTAATATTTCAGTTAACGAACATGACTTGTTTCACTGGACCTAAAGCGCCATCTATTGGCGAGGTCACAGGATGCCATCAACAGATGGGATTCACATTGGGATATAAAAGCAAAACAGGTCATCAAACCTTTGCGTCTGTTCTCGGCTAACGTAGTAACATGGTGGCGCGCGAGACGGCGCCGTCCGTGGACGGCAGACGCGCTCTCAAGCAAAGATAAACTGATGATAACATGATGATGATAAGATGATAACACACTGATTTTAACTAAATTATGAAGGTTACATCATGTGTTTGAAAATAGATGATCCTAAATTCTACACAACGCACCTTTAACCAAACTGTGACCGTCAAGTGACTACAACAAATGTCAGATGCAAGTCATATGAGTACGGCTTTACATGACACGCAAAAAGCTTGAACCGTGTGAAATAACAGGTGGAAAGAAAGTGGCGTGCGAGTCACACGCCGAGAAACCGCCGGTCTGAAAAGGAGCCCTTACACGGGAATCTGCTGTAATAATTTAACTTTATATCAAATACCTTTGCCGATGAAGTTGGAGACGGTGCCGTTTGTCTGTTAGCGATATTTGCAAAAAATAAGGTGTGTCTTGGCCAAACCTAAACTTAGATTAGATTTGGGTGGCTGGAGGTTAAAGATCAAGGTCACTCAAAGGTCAAAAGAAACTCCAGGAAGAATTACATGGGAGAGGCCTAACTGGTGTCATATTGCATTTGACAGCACAAAGATGATTAACTTTTGGGCTTCCAGGTCCAAGGTCAAGGACACCAACAGGTCAAAACCCCCTTTTTTTCCTGGCCATTTCTCCTTAATGAATTGACATAGGAGACGGCCAAACTGTGTCATTCGGCACTGATTATGGATGATTAACTTTTGGGCATTTAATGTCAAAGGTCAAACACATTTTTTTGGACATGGACTTGACACAGAGAGGTCCAACTGGTGTCATTTTTTAACTAATCCCAGGGTCCACCAAATGACCTTGACCTAAAAATCACACCGATACCAGAGTCTGGTAGAAACCTGAACTATGGGCTCACTTTCTAGTTACATTTGCTATGATTCTGATTATTTTGGATTATCGGGATTACAAGGCCGAAGGTCTCAAAATATTAGACAATAAAACCAAAATGTTTGAAAACTTTAAAAGTTCATTTGCACGTCACAGAAAAATACTTAACACTTTTTATTTTCAACTTGTAGCTTTTATCATTCAAACTAAATCTGGAGATTTGTGTCCCCTAATCCTTACTGCTGTGTGTGTGTGTGTGTGTGGTGTGAAAATACAACACTGAGACTCTCCAAATCTACTCACGTGACTCATCATGGAAGAACGCAGTACCTGGCTACGAATCGACTTCCCCACTTGCTCCCATCCAAGTCGACACCACTGAGCTCGCGCAGTGACAGCCTTTTCTGCACGATCAATAGCGAGCCACCTGAAGCGCTGCGACGATGCTTTCTTTCCACTCCGCTTCATCTCAACAGATGCCCGATGAATGATAATGGCGAGCTGGTTGTCACGCTCGTGTGAGGAAAACAGAATCCACAAAAAGGCTTAAAACCCGCAGAGCTGGTCATTATCAGTGGCATTCAGGGAGAGATAAACATCCCATTTTTTAAGAGTGAGGATGTCTGGGGTGAAAATGAACAATATCAAGTCATGCAGAATTAGAATAAATTCTTCAGCGCCGCTCTGCAGATTTTTAGCTTCTACTCAACCTTTGATTTTACATCGCAGGTAGTTGCCCTCATTCGTATTACTGCGCTTCCTCACATTATTTCTCACGCTTGGTGTAACAGGCTGCTTTGTTTTACATTTTGTGATAGCAGCGAGAGGAAAACGAGGTTTTAGAAACCTTAAATGATAATCTTATTTGGAAGCCATTTTGGACCATTTAAGTTGCAGTACATTGCCCCACCATCAGGTGGCACAGCAAACCTGAACAGGTTTTGTTTTTGGTGTTAGCTTGTTTGTTTGTAAAGCTAATCAGCGGATTAGATGAAATTTCCTGAAATGGTTTTGAATGGTGAAAGAAAGCATTTATTATTTTGGTGGTGATCATTATCACCATCTGGATCCAGGAATTGTTTAAATTATTTTTGTAACTTTAGACCGAATTCAACATTTGTACTCGTAATTGTATAAATAATCCACACCATGTTCAGTCCTGGCAGAGGTGTTTGTTCTTCCTGTATCTGTGTATCTGTCATTTTGAAAAATGGCATCATAAATTAAAAACAAAGGAGGAATTCTCACATTACTTAAAAAAAATAAAGTACTGGCATCCTTTTTTATTTAAAAGCCAAAACCAGTGAAAAAATATCTAATTTTTACTTGTTCATTAATGCATAAATGTGTGTATGTGCGTATGATTTTGAAAGTGATTGAAATATGTTTAACATGTGTCCTCATCCTCGACTTTCCAAGTACATTGGAACAAAGTTGCCTTTTGGTTGTTAGCGTACTTTATTTTTTTGCCCATATACAAATCTTTGAGGACCTCTTACAGCAGGATACATGGCCACCTTGTGCTTTTAAAAAAATACTCAGTAGTCCAGAGATTTGAAATCGATTTAAGTTTGTTATATTTGTTTAGCGAACCAAATTGAGACCTTGTTTCTGACCCGACCAGGACCACTGGTTGGACAGGCGGAGTGAAAAGAGTCGTCACCTGATGAGCGAATCATAAAGAGTCGTGTAAAATGACGATCTGCAAAAACACCGTCAACAGCTGAGAATCCAGCCTGAGCCGACGACGTTTGTATCCGACTTATAATGCAGCTGGGTGCCGTCGCTCAGTGAAACAGATGTTTTTCCGATGGCAACGACTACGTACGAGCTCAGAAAGAAGCAAAGAAGCAGGAAAAGAGAGACGAAACTCACCAGTCAGGATTGCATTACACAACTGCATCGACAGTGAGACTTTATTCACCAGTTATCGACACCTATAGATCAAAATATCTTCTTTTTTGGTTTATGTACAGTGGAAATGCAACAGACCAGCCACCTATTGAGTCTCCATGGAGTGTGTGAAAGAAACAGCACAGGCGGGCAACAAAGGACCAATATCACAGGTTTAGAAAAAACATGACCAGTATCAGAATCGGATCTTTTCAATGCAGTCTCGCCTATTTGCACATTTTTTAAAACGTACATGACGATAGCCTTCAAGACTTCCAGCAGCTGGCCGCATCGACCTGTCGCCGCCACCTTTTTGCGATGATAATCCTTGGCTTTTGCACATTTAAGGTCCTCGTAGCGTCTCGTGCAGTTCACGTTGTGAAACGCGTAAACACACCAACATTTGCTCGCTTGTTGGCTGAGATCGTCTTGAGGCCACAGGAAAGTACAGCACACTAATCCGCTGAATAAAGAGCCATGCACTAGTATCAGAGATTCAAATAACACTGGACTGAATACAGAATCTCAATCATTTGACAAAAATAAGGTTGATTTTACACAGACTAGAAGCTGGTTTCCCAAAATCATCGTCAGAGAGCTTCACCTCATCATGTTTGCAGTGTTTTATTGTGGTGTTATGTCTCTCTCTCCCACAAAGCATCGTGACTTTTTCCTGGAACAAGCCCGACAATTGAGACAAAATTCCTTTTCAACGCTTTGAGATCAAAATCTCATATCAGTCATATTTTCCACCCGTTTAATAATATTTGAGTCTTACATGAAAATTCCAACATGTTTTGTTCCTGGTAAATAAAGTCGGGCTCAAACCAAAATGGATTCAACCAATTAGGATCAGTTTTCAGGAGCACCGACTCATTTGTTAGCTCGTTGTGGAAACGACGTGGTGTCGTCCCAACATTTCCTGTTTCACATTATTATTTCAATGATTTTTAATCTGGACTTCAAATAAATGCCCAAAAATACGCCATAAAGCACTCTACTGGTGTATTTTTACGCTTTTATTATAGGTTTAGATTTCTTTTATGGCAGCCATTGGCTTCCATTCATGTCCAAATGCACGATTTCTGCATTCAATTAGAATTAAAATTTTGGGCTCAAGTTCAGCTATTGTTAGAAAAAGTCTACTCTGCACTACCTGTACTTTCAAACGTAAACCACAGGATCATGATCTGGACGGCAGCAGCGTGAAGGACAAATAATGGACATCCACCAAAACAAAGTGTCTCAAGATGCTTTTGGGAAAAACCAGCTGACAAATTACAGCAGTTTTCGATGGAATACAGGTTTCAGCTACTGTACATGTACAAATCATCCATTAATGCTACATAGAAGAACTGCAGAACTCAGAATCGAGACTCTTTTGTCGTAAAACGTACAAGCCAGAAACACGTTATTTAACCTGGACTTGTGTGGTTCAAATTGGTGCATGTTTTATTGTTTAACAAGACTACTGCAGATTCAATTCGCAAACTTTTTGGACAGGCCTTAAGGTTCCTGCCGTGAGGTCACTAAAGACTGCCCGTCCTTCAGTTGTCATCAGTTTCATTAAGAGGCGAGAGGAGCAGACCTTTCATGCACAGGTGGAATACGGCTGTTTATAAATGACGCGTCGCACGCTAGCCTCGTTTCCTGGGTACTGGACACGTTTACCAGCAGGTCTACTGACGGTTTATTAAGGCAGACACGAGTGAAACTCCGCTGACAAGCCACATTGGTGGCGGTCTACAACAGAAAAAATGATTCAGGTTGAAGGAACACAGTATCGCTTCCACGAGGAGAGGGCACACTAACAAATATATCCCTGTTATTTTCACCTCACAGCCAGCACCACCATCCTTTTTTTTTAAAATAAGTGTCAAATTGCAGATGTTTAATGGACACAATTTGGAAACAACAACAACAGGGAGATTCTCAGGAGATGAAATAGTTTGTGTCTTACTGATAGACACTCGGTGCCGGTGAGGTACACTGAGAAACTCTAGCATGAAAATATATGAGAAATGGCACCAAAAATCAGACATGAATACAACATCACACACACAAACATTCAAAACAAAGGCCAATCAAGGGCGCCAATTTGGATAAAATGGCAAAAAAAGAGAAATGTTTAACCGGGGAACTGGTATTTAAGTGTGCCAGCAAACATTATTTTAATGATGACAGATACACAAATTAATCGCCCTCTTTAATAAGGATGAATTAACTGAGTTCGGATTCATTTTATCAATTAAAAACTTGTCCTGAGTCGGTGGCAGATGAACGACACAAACCAGATTTCTCAAAGGAACCATCCCCTCATCGCTAAATCAGCTTTATTATGATTAGTCTCCCTTCAGGTCCAGACAAAATGATTCACTGTTTTAACATTTCGGATTATATCGACAGAATAAAGCACAAAAAACATTCATGTGATCTAGATGAACGTTTAGTCCGGCGCCCGTGAGTTCGACCCTTGTCTGGAAACATAAACCAACCAACATAATTAATATACTCTGAACGGAACGTGGAGAAACAGGCTGCAGGGATCATTACAATAGAAGGAAGGTCTATCTATGTACAGGACTGGTTGAACTGTTCCCTGACACGTGGATTACTAAAATGGAGGGAGATGAGGACGAGGAGGACAGCTGGGAGGAGACAGGATGGGAGACAGAGCGAGGACGGAGGGAATGACAAGACGATGCAAGTAGGAGAAGAGGAAAGACGAGACGAAGGAAAGGAAACTGGAAGAACTGGGAGGACAGGCAGCGAAAAGGAAATGAAAAGGGGAGTTAAACGGAGGAGGAAGGACAGGAGGTGGAGGGTCCATCCAGGGCTCCTTCCTACTGCGGAAGAGCTTTGAGAATGGCGTTCACCTCCTCGGCAACGGCCGTCAGCGCAAACTCGAATTGGTCCTGCAGGGAGACAAAGAGGGGAAGAAAAGAGTGTAAAAGGTACAGGAAGGAATGAAAGTAGAGTGGATTAGTGACATTTGACCTCAGTGATCCGGGCTGCCAAAGAGATGATGTACCTCCTGCTGGTTCTCCCCACGTCTACAGTTTCAGCTCGATTTACTCACCGTGTCGGGCGGCTGCCGCACATCATCATATATGAATCGAAAACCACGAGCTCCAATCTGCTGCTGGAACAGCCTCTGCTCTGGTTTCAGGCTTTCCACCAGAAAAGTGGAGCCTGGCTGCAGGGATTGGATCCCATGTGGGGTGGTAAGGCCCGGCTCGAGGGCGGAGTTACGGCCCAGTGCAAAGGTGTTGAATGGGACTGAGATAAAAGCTCTTCAACACCTCATTGGAGACATAAGCCTAAAATACAGCCAGAGACTGAGGGTACTCGACGGCACCAGGGGAGCTGCAATGTTCTCTACCTCCTATTTAAAGCTGCCCACTTCGGTTTCAGATGACGTTATGAGAAAGTGGAGGTGAGTCTGACTTTCACGCAGGAGACTGGAGTTTGTGTCCCGTTTGAAACCAAATGTAATTTCCTGACCTAACCAAGAAGGTTCACAGAACCAAATGTCACTCGGCCTTTCTTGAACCCACCCCGCATGATTTTTGTGTCTAACCCAAACCAACGCAGGGTAGCGCTTGTCAGGATGAGACACGCAGGGCGCGAGCGTCGATGCTAAGATGAAGGGTTAGCGTTTCGGCCAGAAATATCAAAGAGGACAATATAGACGGGAACGCGGCAAAGAGGGCTCGTACAGGTTTTCTGTAATCCTGAGCTTAGGACTGAACACGCCAAAATGTTAATGTATATGTATGTTAATATATATACAGCATATATTTTTGATTTGCAGGTGAAAATGTGGTTTTATAATATTTTTCAAGAAAGAATCATAACTGCAAAGAACAACAAGCTAATAAGTTGCTGTATTACAGATTACTGATCACTGATGGGTCCAACAGGTGTCCAACACTCGTCCATTACAACTTAGACCGAGTCTGACTAATTATTCCTCTCATCACAGGCTATGTAAAACTGTTTAAAGCAGATGCTTTACCCACTCGTTTGTTCAGGACGTTCTGATATTAAGTTTGATCTGAACCAAATTTGTGAAAACCAAAGTGAGAAACCTTAACTGGATGAAAAGATTCAAATTTTGGCCCAGTGAAAAGATGCGATCTGATACTGGATGAAGCCGAGTGAGGGTCAGTTTTGTATCTGTTGTCTTTTCACTAAATTACGGGAACCTGATAAAGGTAAACGTGAGCCACAGGGGACACCAAGTTCTTGAACTGAAATGCGATGTTATTAAAAGACATTGAAGAAAAATTGGCGGCACCTTGCTGATTATTCTTTAACGAGGGTGAGAGAGGGAGGAGCTGAAAGGTAACTGGCTTTGCTGGCATACTTGTGATGTGAAAGCAACTAACCGGTCAGATTTACACCAAGTGGCAAAAACAAGACCCTGGGATAGGAACCTTGGTTAGCACTCATTGTTACCACTGGAGTTTTTTATGATGCACATCAAAATAAATCAATAAACTCAGTTAAAATGATCTAGTTGATAATTTAGTGCACATTATCCTTCTATATGTGCACATTGAAGCTGATCACCTATGTGGAAAACGTGCTGAATATGTAGCCAGTGACATGAATATTTGTCGTACAGAGATCATTTTCCAAACAATACAGCTGGTTTTAATGTCATTACTGTACAGCAGGTAAACACATGTTGTGCTCATGCCACATGTATTTCAGAAGTTAGTCCACTACTAAGATTTTATGTGGGATTAATACATAAAAAAATGACCTCATGGTAACCTTAGAAACTAAGCGTATGAAAAAATCCACTTTATTTTGAAATAAGTCCTGCTTAATCCTGTTAAAAGACCCGAATACACTTAACGTCTTCACCTTAACTTTATTGTATCATCGCAGGAAGTGCGAGCTTAATGGTGCAAACGACATCATAAAAATCAGAAAGGAAATCTGAGTGCTGAGGCGGGAGGGGATGTGCTCAAGATTCAGGCTTTAGTAAAGCTATGATCGATGATCCAAATGCGTTTGCTTTTCTCTCTAATTATGCTCTCAGCTCCTGGACTGTTTCAGGAACGGATCTGGGGTGTCTGAGGCCGTGCAGGCGGTGATCTACTGTGTGGAGGGATTCGTGTATTCTTTCACGCTTTGATAAAAAAAGATGCACATAGTGGAATATTACATTAAAAATGACTTAAAATCTTTTGTGACCTCGATCGTTCAGTCCCTAAAACTATATTACGCTTTGGAACTCCATTTCGAATACTTTATCAGCCGCAGACGTTCTGATAGTGAAACCCTGGGAGCGGGATTTAACGCGGGTTATCATCACCCATTTGAATTCAATGCATACATCCTCTGTGATCCGAGCCGACCCGACTGTAATACCTGTTCAATTACTTTTCAAAAATCGATTGATCTTGCCTGGCGTGGAGGAATGATTCCCAAAAAAGGGCAAATCCTGCCTTCTCATAAAGACAGCCGAGCAGAAACGTTCAGATAAAGTTTAAATGGAGGTTGGAGACATGGTTCTGTGGCCTGAAGGTCAAAGGGTTGATGGCAGCAACTATCAACAATTTACACGTCAGGAACGAGGGTGTTGGTGACTGTGGAGACAAACTTTCCAAATTACTTTTAGCACAGACTGTTCGATAACGTGCGCAAGCATCAGCCGAATGAACAGATTAATCATTGTAATGAGATCATTAATGGATGGTTTTCCCTTCGCACATTTGGGGTAAAATTGGAAACGTAAAATAACCTGTCATGTCACGAAAAAAAAAAAAGCTTCTGTAATGTGACAGGTCAACCTGAATAAAAGCTAAAACTATCCCCTTTGTAGTTGCGCCATAATTACCTCGACACAGCAGGTCAGGTTTTCATCTTGTCTAATGGTTTACAGGTTTACACAGAAACTGATGGATGGATTTCAGCGAAACGCGGTGGAAGGTTGGGGAAGGGGCCAAGGAAGAACTCTGACGAACTTCTGACGTGGATCCAGATAGATCCAGGAATTTTAAATTTATGGGAGTGGTGAGCCTTCCAGAATTATGCACTTCACTGCGTGCCAATATGGTTAGCAAACGAATCCTGAAGTTATGAAAAAAACCTTTTAGGAAAGAGGGACTCTGTCGACCAAAATCTACCCAGTTCATCTGTGAATCCAAGCGAATGATTGTACCTAATACGGTCGTACATTACATACTTGTGTATGTAATGTAAAGGTCCATTGAGCAGCATGTAATGGTGAGGTAGTGAGTGCTGCCTTGTTTAGTCCTCCCTTATCAAACATAGGACAACCACGGTGGCCGTCTGTGTCAAAATGTCTACGACCGCGTCGCCTGTCTCGAGCTCGTTTAGCTTAATCGCACGTGCGCTTCTTGGACCATGGCGATTTACGCCCCCAGTGATCGTCCGTTTAGTAAGTTAACCATCTTTGGGTCAAAATTCTTCTTCATTGCCTTTCCTTAGTTGCAGTTCCTCAGCTGCCACCACAGTATGAATATGCAAAATGCTTTTTCAGTCCTTTCCGTTCGGTCTTGACTACCGTAGTAACATGGCAGCGGTAGATGGCGCTCCCTGTGGAAGGGAGACCCGCTCCCATGTAGCTTTAAGTTGATTTCTCTAAGGTTACAAACATTTAACTTGAACAAAGTTCTGTAGATTGTATTACATGTTTGTAAATAGATCATCTTAATTTAATCGAAACTTTTTAAAAATAATCTAGCACTTTTTGGTCAAAATCAAACTGCGACTGTTTCCCAACATTAATGTCACCAACATAACCCTGACTGTTATCACTCGGGATTATGTTGGTCTGTGTTGTCGGCCACAGAACAATAATTAATGAGCAGTGTGGTCATGAGGGCTGGACTGGAGTCTGAGTCAATTAGTTTAGCTTAGCATAAATACCGGGAACAATGGGAAAGAGCTAGCCTTGAACAGCTAGCTAGTCAAAGCACAAATAAAGAAAAAAAAGGCCACAAACGCTCGTCATTTAGCATGACGTGTCTCGTTTGTGTAAATCAGATCTGCGATCCTCCTCTGAGTGGAATATGAAGTTCACGTCGGAGATCCTTGACTACACGTCAACACAGTCACACCTCACGTAGAATCCAGTATCCTAAATCTGTCGGGTGCATGTTGTGTTGTGCGTGCAGATTCAGGCGTGCGTGTTTCACCTTAGTCTGAACCATTCCGGGCCTCTGATCCCGCAGGTGCTCCAGCGTGGCTGCGATATCAATCTCCTTGGCACCTGCAACACACACACATGAGAGGCTGTCGGTCTGTCAGAGTGCCAGCAGCGTAATCCAGCAAACATCTGTCAATCTGCTGCTTCAGTCCAGATCCCTTTATCCAGAATCCTCCCGGCACACACACAACCACACGCTGACAGTAGGCACAGCCAGGCGGTGGGTGAGAACTCGACAAAGAGGGAACCAAAGTGTCGCAGAGGACTTTGTGAATGTTTGTGGTCTTTTCTAACAGAAACTGAGCCGATCTTAAAGCTCCTCGTGGCTCTTTGAGCTCCAGCGCTCGGTCGGCCTGACGACAGTCACAGATTACCGAACACGTCAAGTCTAATCCTGTTTAGACACAAACACGGGGAGAGAATTTGGAGTGTATCATCACTACCAATTTATCAGTTACTTTCAGTTCAACAACTTATCGATGAACTTTTTAGTAAAATCTCAATAAATGGCGAGAAAGAAAAGAAAGGAACAAGTAAATATTCCACATTTGACAGAATCAATCAATCAGTTATAAAAAAAAAAAGGTTACCAGCTAATCTTATTTTGATGGATTAATTGATTAACCGATTGCGGCATCGCCGAGTCAGGTGTGAATTTTTTAATGATCAGATTCTCAAATTAATCCAAATTCTTGTCGAGTCTTTTAATGAAGCCACGTATCACAAACATGTGATATTTGCACATATATGTACATACTTATTAAATAACAAGACATATAACCGTAGATATAAGAACAAATTAGAGATTTAAATATGTCACACATATATCAGACGTGCATATGGGTTAAATTAACTCACAATATTGATTGATAAGTTACCAGTATTTTTGATAAATGTTTGACACAAGGCTCTTCCCTTCTTGCGTCACATATTTATGCTGCATTTGTGTTTTTATGGCGTCAGAACCTTCATCCCTTATTTTGAATCATAAAAGGTGTTTTACATTGCGATTTTTTGCGCGGGAGCAGCGATGGCTAATAAATCGGGTTCGGCTCTGTGAGGACTCACAGGGTTTGCAGATGAAAGAGGGGATATTTCTATCACTTCATGTTTTACACACATTAATGCAACTTTACTTTCGCGAACGACGTTTGTGTCTGATAAAAAAACGTCTGTCCTGCCGTTACAAACGTCACTTTGAGCTCCTAACGACCTCGCGTGGCCCCGGAAATGTAGCGGGAGCGGCACCGACAGCCACGCCGACCTGAAGACGGAGCAGAAACGAGAGCAAGCGTAAAGGCTGAGGGGGGAAAACGGACGTGGAACGACGAGAGGAGACACAGTTGATGTGTGAGAGAGAGGAGAGAAAGTGGGAGCGACAATTAAATCCAGAGAGAAAAAAAATTAATTTGTTTTCTACCCGTTTCCTCCTCGTCCAGCCAAATTCTGAGGAAACAAAAAAGCGCAAGAATTCTCTTTACTTTTTTTCTGGTTGCGACACATAATAACAGCCCTTGAATGGAGGCAGAACTGCTCATTCACACTATTTTCTTATTCTGTCTCACAGGTTTTGTGAGCAACAACACAATAGAGCCCTTCAAGCCAGAGGAGCTGCTACACACTACGCACCGCTTTCTTCTTCTTCTTTTTTTGGGGAGGGAAGAGGACTTAACAAGCTGAGGGCTATTGTGCAAATCCCGATAAACCTCAAAATGGATGGTATTTAAAAAAAAAAAAAAACAAAAAAACAAAAAAAGGGAAAAAAACGTCTTATTTGAGCTGTACTTCGAAAAAGGCTGAGGAATGTTCTTAAAAAAAAACGCAGCCTCATTTTGAACTTCCCTCCTCTCGCTTCGGGGCGGAGGTCGCGCAGGAGGACTGAGGAAGGGGAGGGTGAGAGAGGAGGAAGAAAAAAAAAAAAAAAAGGCCGAAAAAGGAGCCATGAAAGCTGAAGCCGAGGGCCCGGAGCACCAGCTGGACCCGGGGGGGGCGAGAGGGGGGGATGCTTAAAAGCTCTCTGCCTCTCGATGGGTTTCATTCGGCTCTTAAGATGAAGAGGAGGGGAGGCGGGAGGTGTGTGCGAGCGAGAACGAGGGAGCCTTTTGGGAGAAGAAGAAGGAGGCAAAACAAAAACGTGAGAACTGCAGCAATATCTCCTGAACCCTGCGACACTCGGACGAACTTACAATTCTTTCCTTGGGAGAGAAAGAGCAGGGGGGAGGAGGAGGAGGAGGAGGAGGAGGAGGAGGAGGTGGGGAATGTCTTTGATCAGTAGTCTCTTCTTCTGGGCCTCCAGCTTCTCAGGACAGACAAAAACATCAGATTTACAGGCGGTTCTTAGAGGAAGAGCCTCTGAGTCGCATAAGCACCACCGATCAGATGGAGTTTTCAGTTCACACATCAGCGTAAAGTTTAAATCTCCTCTGTGGCTCCGTGGGAGCGTCGATTCATTTGTGTGTAGACACAATTCCAGAGCAAAGGCCTCGATTAAAAATCAAAGTTTCTGATGTACAGCGTCAGGAAATCTGTAAACTGTGGATTCAACCATCGGTGGTTTGAGGTACTTGTACTTGAGTATTTACATTTTCTGTCCGTTTGATTGCATTCCGCAGGTAAATATTGTACTTTTTATTCCACTGCAGTGATTTCAGAACTTTAGCACATTTCTAAATAAATGTAGTTTTACTGGCAGATACAATAATAATCACCTCTTCTGAAGAATTGGATGTGATAATTGATAACATTCCACCTCCACAGGTCATACATGTGAATATACTGCAAGCAGATTCACTTTGGGGACTTTAATCACATTTATTGGCAGAAAAACTACTTTTAATATCAAAGGTACATTTAATTTTAACTTTGGTTCTAACGAAAGCTGCTTTCTTGTATGAAAGATGCTATTTAACATGAAGTTAAATAGCATCCCGAGTCCGATTGCTTCAGGGTTTGACTCGGCTGTACTCAACAAGATCTGTGTGAACATAAACCGCGTGGTTACGTGCAGGGAATGACGGGACGCTCCGAACTCCGCCCCTGTCGGCCGTTTCTCTTTGGGAAGTGCGTCATCCGTTCGAGTCTTCTGAAACTGACACTGACAACTTTATAATATATATATGCTGTTGCACGTGTTTGCTGAGTTTTACAGTTTACTGTTTACTGTGCTATAAATACATGTCCCCGCACAAATCCTTGATATCTGCTGAGCTGGAGGTGAAGGGGCTGAAATGTAGTCGTCGTGCTGATAGTTTTAATATAAACTTTTATGACATAAATCCATCAACAAAATTCTTGGATAAAGATTGCGTTCAAGAATTGTAAGATGTAAGTAATTCTACATCTTTAAAAAAAAGCAAACTAAGTCATGTACAGCCTTTAATTTACTAAAAATATTTCTTTATTTATATCGGCTGATATTAATAGTCATGTAAGCGGCATGTAAATGAAGTATCAGCTCATTTTGCACCACTTTACTACTGGATAGATTCTGGCGGTTGTAGGTTTTGTATAAAATGTTTGCTAAAGAAAAGCAATTTGACAGAAATCAGCTCACTGATGAACAAGAGACAAACAGCTCATCTCATCCCTCAGACCTCCATCATCAGGTGTATTAACTTTTTACCTCTTTGGTGGTAATTAGATCCACGAAGATATGGAGACCTGTCCTGAACTCAGTAGACAGTAAACCTCTGTGACATCTGAGACCCGTACATGTGTTTGCCTCCAGTCAATGAAAGATGTGCACCGAGAAGCTCGGTTGCTGCTTTTCTCAAAGATAAAACTCTGCATGGCTGCATCAGCGTGGGAAGCAATTCAGCTTTCTAGAAGAAATCAAAACAGCAGGGGGCCACCATTTGTGGACATCGCCTTGATGATTTGTGGCTGATGAAGTTATGTCGGCCTGTTGTTTGGGGCCAACAGTTAGATGAAGTTACCTTCAGCAAAAACATGTTTTCCAATTGAATAAAATCAAAATTAGACTAGAAGGGTCGTCAGAGAGCACACACACACACACTAGTCTCTTCTTCTATGATTTGAAAACATTAACAAATGGCTCCTCATAAATATTTGTAGGGACATCAGCCTGTGTTTTTGTCTTCTTTCTGCTGAGAAACACAGAGAAAAAGACATTTCTTCTCTTTGATTTGCTGTTTTCCCTGTCCACTGCCGTCACACTCCAAACTGGATCCTCTAAGCTACAAAACTTTGCATAAATCTAATCTCTTCTTCCTGGACCAAAGCTTCGCTCTGTGGATTCAGCATGTTTCTGTATCACCGGACACATGAAGTTATTGTGGGTTCTAACACACAGTCCTGCTCGGTGCTGAAGGGGGGGGCTCTGGTGGGACAGGCTGGGGAGGGGCCCCCCCCCCAGCCCCACTCCA
>KV751365.1:1703926-1728327 GCA_001698575.1 Mola mola | reverse complement strand
AAGCGGCCCGAAAGAGATTCAAGCTCCAGAATGAGAGAGAAAGAGACACGCAGAGAGGCAGAAAGAGATGGAGTTGATGGAGAGAGATGACAGACTGTTTCCACACTGAGCTAGCTTTGTTGAAAACGAGCTTGGCTCCACACAAACGCTTCCGTTCCCGTATAAAGATCTCAATCTGCGCCGAGAGGCCTCGATGTGGGCGGAGCTTTGCAGCACAAAACTTGCAGTTTCTGCCCCGATCGTTTTGATTCAGACACACGTTAACAGGTGAGACGCCTGCAGGGCTGAAAAAACGATCTGGAACATGTGACAGTCATTAGTAACATTAGCATCATCGACTGTACATGAAGACAGACGACTTGAAAGCGCCGCAAAAGTGAAGCCGAAGCGTCTCAATCTCCCCCTGGTGGTGGGCTGCAGTATAGGTCCTAAAACCGACTTGCCCCAAACTTTTGGCTTCCTTTTGTACAACCTCTGGAAGTGGCAAAATGTCATCCATCTTTATTTACGTCAATGAGCAGTATTTGGTTTTCCGACGCAGAAAACTCTGCAGCGGCTACAGTAAGTGTATGTTTACAATAAAGAATAAAACATGTCTTCTTGTGGGTCATGATTGGAGGCTCAGCAGCTTGAATCCTGACCCTAACAGTCTGTTTAAGTGTCCTTGGGCAAGACACTGTAAAACGCGTGTGTAAATGAGGTAAAATGCTTAGAGACATTAAATTGACTTAACAGTTGCTATATAAATGTGAAT
This sequence comes from Mola mola, assembly GCA_001698575.1. NCBI lineage: Eukaryota > Metazoa > Chordata > Actinopteri > Tetraodontiformes > Molidae > Mola > Mola mola. Next base: position 1,727,573 of record KV751365.1, on the reverse strand, counting down.
CTTCATATTCACTTACCATTAAATAGCATGAAAGGTAAGATCTATGAACATCTATTTGATTTTTGGGTGAATTGCCCCTTTAATAACTACAAATTAAAATTCAAACCGACTAACGTGTCCTTTTGCAGTGCTCATATATTCTCAGCGCAGGAGTCGGAAAGGATCGAGGGAGACAGACGGAGGAAGAGAGGAAGAGCGAGTGAAAGATAAAAGTGGGAGGAGATCAGAGCAAGTCAAGCAAACCGTGAGCAAGCAAAAAGGCGAGAGGTCATCTCAGGTCACCGGGCACAGCGAGGAGCAGAGAGGAGAGGGAGGAGCAGGAGGAGGATAAAAGGAGGAGTATAAGGGCGGGAGGGGCTGGGGTTCATGAGGCCCCGTGGTGGCAGAGTCACAGTCTCCAATGATCACTTTTGTGACTATGCAACTGGGCTTATATTACTAGCTGCAACATCACAAAAATGACACTGGCAACCGCTAGTTAGCTGGTAAAACAGGGGGAAGAAGAACGGAGAGGATTTGTAAGCGATGCTTCGGCTCGGACAGTCAGATGTGAGTAAGGTTAAAGAAAAAAAAAAAAAACATGCTGAAAGATGGAGAGGTCAGCCTCAAGACATCGAGTTGTAAAAAAAAAAAAAAAAAAGGAAACGCCAAAAAAAACAAGAAGGATGGAGGTTGTTATTGTCAAAGTAGCAAATCCTTGGTAATAAAAGTGAAAAATATCTCCCTCTGCGCTTTCTTCATTGCGTTCTGACCCCGCTGCCCTGTGAGTAAAGGCAATATTTCCTAACTGATAGAGACCAGTGACGCCCACTAGACCCTTTTATAATGGCCCTGACCACAAACTCTCTCTCTTGATATCTCATCTAATTGATGCGAGCCAACAGCTCGGCGACACCGGGCTCATATATATATATATATATATACAGTGTAAATAAAACCGAGTTGGGGTCTATCAATTGAGAAAATCCACAGTGAATCAGAGAAAAGTTGGCTGGGGTGACTCCTACCTAATAGGCAATACAGTATATCAGTTTAGAAAAGGTCGAAGGGGCGGAAGGAGGGCAGCAGCTATAAAAGCGGCGAAGATAAAGGATCAGTCCGGCAGAGTTCGCTCAACGAATCCTGAATTGCTCTGTTATCAATGGGAAAAGGCCGGGCTGTTTGTGGATGTATAGATATTACTCAGGACTCCTGGAGAAACGAGAGGTTTCAGGTTATTATGCTGTGAGCGATTCACAAAAGCCATTCAAAGCCTCTGCGGTTGCAGGCGGGGTGGGGCCTGGGGCGGGTCGACAAACAACTCCAGGACCTTTACTTTATTTCTGTTGGGTTCTTTACCGTGATGCCATTAATCACAGCAGATCCACACCCGGGCACGAGAGCAGTGAGGCTTCTAGGTTGTGTAAGATGTGCAGTTCACTCCTAGAAGACAACACTTTCAGCTGGCGTCACACAGTCCTTTCAGGTATTTCTGTCTACGAGTCTCAAGCAAAGTGAGGTAATGGTTTCTTTTGAGAAACACAAAAGACTATTTGCTGCAACCCTCTTAAACCCTACTACACATGTACTAATCAACAACCAACAAGCTTTAGTACTTCACGGTCTTGAAAGGAGATCAAGACAAACTGAGTAAAATTTTAAAATGACTACTTCCTGGCCTGAACCCAAGAAATATGTTGAAAACTGAGCGGGCATAAGTGGCATTGATCCCCTGGCACACACTCATTCACAATGTCTCCGTTCAATAACAAGTTCCTCAGGCTTAGTTTGTGCTTTTTAAAAGGACAATTGGAAGCCAGCGAGGGATCACAGTCCCTTGTTGTGTTTGTCACTCCTGCAGGTGGTTTTCTTGGTGCAGTTTTGTTGGCACCATCAGGCGACCGCACAAGACTCTTTCCATGCCAGCAGTGACAAAGTCAACAGCACAGGGCCAACTGGACGAAAGAAAACCGTTTACAACTGGAGCTTTGAACTAGTCTACTGTAAGCGCACTAACACCGGAAATATGCAGTCATATATTTTTGAACTAGACAAGGATTCCCAGGAAAAAGAGGAGGGGCTACGTGTACAAGTTGATCATCAGAATAGTAAGATTAATTACTACAAAATCAAGCCCCGCTCCTACGAGTCATCAGGATTGGCTCATTAGTTTTTCTAAGTAGAAAACTTCGGCTGTCTGAATTTTTTCTTTGAAAATGAAAAAAACACCATACGGACATGTTAACGAGGTCAAAAACAAGAATTTCTAATGGAGGCGGTTTTTAGAGTAAGTACTTCCCTACCTGCGGAAGTCGAGGAGCGTCCGGCTGGTCTCCGGGACGTTCTGGTTGAGCCACGTCAGGAAGTGGAACTGAGTGACCGTTCGCGTCTCGTTAGTCTGCATGTTCTTCAGGTAGAAGCTACGGACCAGGAAGTCGTCGCACCAGATGTGTTCGGACACCAGGTTCACCTGCAAGAACACGCATGTTAAATTTTGTCATGGAATCATTATATACTATATACTGGCCATCATGCCTAATTTGCCTGGTCATTGCTACATTTATTTTCAGCTTTCAAAACCTTTACTTGACCACAGAGAGGAATTATTCTTAAATCCAATCAGTGCAAATCTTAAAAACAAAGTTGTCTTTACCTCGTAGATGTGATAAAGGTTGGATCCCTCATCGGGCCAGTAGTGGTAGCACTGCTTCACCCCGTTCTCGACGAGAGGCGTCAGCATAACAATAACCACGCAGCCGTTTTCCCAAACCATCTGCAAACAGAGGCCTCGGTGAGTGAGACTCATCACGGTGGACCTTAAATGCCTCGTCATCTGGAACTCTCTTCCGCTGAAGGCCTCAGAAGTATAGACGCTTGATGGTTAGTGCTGCCTAATGAGGGTTCTCAAGCAAAACTATGAATACAAAAAGTTGTAGTTTAAAGATGCAGTGAAGCAGTGTGGGATCGTGGGAATTGCTGTCTTCACTGCTGAATAACCACCAATGCTAATGAAAATGGATCTTTTGCTGTTTGGGCAGAAATCTTCACAATCGACGAAATGTTTAAATGTTATATTCATGTGAGGCACATTAGGCTCTTAAATTCAAAATTTCCAAAACTCATCATCACCATTTTTAACAAATGTTGGGGCATTTTTTGTTTCAGAAATTTTAATTATAATCTTTACAAACGATATCTTCATGCATTAGAGTGACATCCTCTAAGTTGTGGGGAGCTGGATTTGGAATGAGACCTCCTATGAAGCTGTCACCACTTCACAGAATCTGCTCACAGGGACACTGACATGTGCCCTCGTCCACCCACTCGCTTGGATTTCGGTCCATTAATCAGTTTGAATTTTGAGCCATCCACCAATTTGGAAGCATATATGTGTCTGTTTTGCGGGTGGGGTGAAAATGGAAAGTTAAATTGAGACCAAACACTTAAAGACACGTTTGCTGTGTTCCAAACTTTGGTAAAAAACTACATGGAAGTCAAGTTCGGTGGCACGAAAAGCAATTGCCACCGAGGCGGGTTCCATCCCCCAGCTGGGTCGTTCCACAGCGAGATACGGCGCACGGCCGTATTTTTCCTGCTGGCAGTCATATCCTGGCAGACGGAGGGTAGGCTGGCTCTGGAGATCCATTTGACTCTGATCAGAGGTAACAGTCAGCCGTTAATGGAAGCCATAAAACAATACCGCTCTCACATCATCCGGTTAGCTAATCGACATGGCAGCACCTGCCGCTCAGCCGGCAGCTCTGCCACACCTTGCCGGAGATTTAACCACAATTAATCGCAGCTGTTTTTCAATTACCTCCTCTCGGCTTGCACTGCTGCCCTGATTGGTTGGGTGGATCTAAAGACGTGACGGTGCATTTTTGTGAGAAATGGTGCTAATTCGCTTTAGCTGACGGGGTGAGAACTCCGCTCACTCTGGGTGGAAAGGTTCCCTCCTTTAGAGCTTGTTTGCTTCGTTAAAATGCAAATTAAACTCATCCCGGAATAAAGTTAACTCCAGAATTGTGCTGCTTGAGGTCAGACTGTTTCAACTTGGACAAAGTGCCCACGGTACTTTGCTCAAGGGCACCTCAGCAGAATCCCCGTGAGGATGTGTAATGTGATTAATGTGGTGTAATAACCTCGGCAGTCCCTGATTAAGGAGCCTGATCAGAGCCTGGTTAAGCTGGCTGAGCCACAACAAAGGAGGCCTGGATAAAGATCATGAACAGAGAAGCACAGAGAGGCCACCTAACAAATCCATGAGGAGCAGTGGTTCAAGCCCCGTTTCCACCAAGCCGCACAGTTCAGTTCAGTACGCAAAGTTTGGAGCTTCCACTGTCAGTGGCACCATTAAACAACGAACGGCACTGTTACAGTTATACAGAGCCAAAAAGATGGGACTCACGTGTGCCATGTTTAAATGATTACAAGAACAATTATTTTCAACAGGAAATGCTGGATGTCCTTAATCGTTTCCCTTGTTTAATGTGTTGCCGTCTCTTCGTTGAATTTACTAGAGCGCTACACGGTGCTATGACGTGGCAGCATAGCCTAAAGGTTACGGATCTTCTTTTCTACGGCTCTGAAAACATTATTCTAGGCCCCCAGACCTGAAATCAGTTGCCTATCAACTGATTTCAGGTCAAGGAAGTCCAGTCTGTCCTGCAGAAACAGCGCTAACGTGTACGTTTAAATAGCAAACTGTTGGAACCAACTCACTGTGTATGAGTTTATTATTGTAAGTGTATGATGAAAAGGGGTCACGATTATTCACAGCTCACACATCCCCATTATTCTGGTGCTTGTGTAACAGGGTTAAAATTTGTTCCCTCACCCACACACCACCATTCTCAGCAACCTACATTTCTCTCCTGCTCGCTTTGAACTCACCAATTCAGCTCCTCTCACCACAATTAAACACATTTTCTGTGTCTGTATCTCACTCGACAATTGTTGAAGTTGTGACTTTGGTACAAGCAGAAATGTACCCTAACAAACACACACACACACACAGCTCTTATCTTTGAGCGCCATCCACTCATCGGCGGTGTCTTGGTGTCATGTCTTCTTTGGTATCGTGGATATTCTTTTCATGCTGGTTGGAGACATGCAGGTTTGATAATCAGTAACCACCACCTCTGTTTCTCCCTGTTCTACTTTTGATGGACAATGACTAAGCTGAACAATATTTTGGCCGGCCTTGTCTCTTCCCTGCAGCTAAACAGGTCAACCTTTACTCTTTATGGGGCTTATAAGGTCCTGAGGAGCTCCTAAATTACCTGCAAGACCTTACAATGGGCTTATACTTCTGAGACCTCATCACCCAGTCCATTCTCATTAACAGTTTTCTCCAATTCGGGAAGCAAAATAGCGTCGTTTTGCAGGGATAACAAGCGCTATATGAAAAATACAGGCCATCCCAACGTCCTAAACAATACAGAAGCACTTTGCATTGTATCACACTTGTGGCACAACAGGCAATGAGTCAGCCGATACACCAACGACAAAAACATGTAATCTGGGATGTAATGAGAAACTTTCCTTTAAAATTTACTGCAGAATCATTTGAACAAACATGTTTGGACTTGCTGGTCTCAGCGTTTCTCACTTTATCTGAAAATATAGGATGTTTACAGCCCGGACATAATTTGTTAGACAAGGAGACCTTTCCTTGTGACGCACCTCTGGCATACACACACACACACACACACACACACACACACACACACACACCTCATTGCGCCACTCAACACACACACATACTGTATATAAATACGCCACGACTGGCCAGAATGACTTATCGATCCTCCGGTCCCAGACCCAAACCCAATCCAACATTTGGGACAGTGGGGAAACGGCTACCACCGGCTGCATTAGCAATGTGTCCCACTGTGGACTGCTGTGTGTGTGTGTGTGTGTGTGTGTGTGTGTGTGTGGTGGTCGAGGCGATGCTGGGCAGCAAACATGATGGAGTAGGAGAGATTAATAACGACATCCACAGAACGAGCTGCTCTCCCGTGTGGCTCACTGCGCTAATAAAAATTGGCTAACTCTTGCTTAAGAGAGGAGAACGTATTGATTTTTGTTCCTCAGCATGTGTGTGTGTGTGTGTGTGTGTGTGTGCAGTTTCACCTGCCAGAAATCAGCCACGGTGGAGGGCAGAGGGCCTTGAGTGGCGATGTAGGCGGGGTTCCTGGGATCGTGATCCATCTAAAGGGGAGAGGAAATAGAGGTTGACGTAAGGTTGCAAGATTTATTTTCATACTGAGGTTGTTTTTTCCCCACAATTCATTGGTGCTTTTGGATCACAAAGTTGCAGGGTGCTAAATTTATTTAGAGTTCTTGAAAGGGTGATGGCCAAAAAAAAAGATTTTAAGCATTAAATAATAATACAAGCATAGAATAATAATAAATCGAGAAAGTTTGTGCAAGATTAGAGATTGCAATTATTCAATTCAAAGGCAAAAACTCTCCAAGTGAAAGTTCCAAGTTAGTTCAACCTTGTTAAGGGAAATTTGAGAGTTACGAGGAATCGATTAGTCCTGGGAAAGACTTTTCTTAAAAAAAATAAATCAAATGTATACATAATAAAATTTATCTGAAAAAAGTGAAAGGACAAGAAAGCAATACAAGCTTTAAGAATGAAATTAGCCTGGTGTAGTAAAGCCCTGAGTGGTGGAGGAGGGTCTCTCCCCCGTCAGCAGGCGACAGCACGGCGATGATTTAGCGCTCTGCAGCCAGTAATAAATCTCATGCATCAGGACAGACAGTCGCCCAACAAATGCAGCAAGGTGACACCCAGAGACTCCTCCCTCATCTTCTTCTCTCTAAAAAATAACACGTAGACATATTTCTTGGAACGCACAATTGTCTCATACTCTCAGAGTTGTGGCCGGAAGCTTCTGGGCGAAGAATTTTTCTTCCTTAACTTAATGCAAATTACAGAGGGATGTCGTAGGAGCAGGAGACAGGCGGCGAACGTGAGGTGAATTTGCAGGCGAGTGAGTGACACCGCTGCCTCTTATCATGCAAATTATACGGTAAATGTAATAATTGGCAAGACCAATTTAGCCGGAGGCAATTACAGAGGGAAGGCAGATAATTTCTGGGGGCTTTTCTGCACACAAAATTGTCTTTAATGGGGCTCTGTTCCCTTTATGAATGCCAAACAATAATGCACCTTTAATGAACTTAAGATGTAGCAACTTAAGAGAGAGAGAAAGGGTGACACGGTGCCGGGGAGAGTTCATTAAAACACCCACAGCCGATTTAAATAAATAGCTGGAGGGAGAAGTGCACTTTAAAGACGTGAAGGTGGGTATTTGGGGACGTTGGAAACGAAGCAGCATGAGTTCCAAACCTGCGTGGATGTGACTACATTTTGGTATCATTTACCGTACGTGCGCGCGGCTTGTGGCTGGCGTGTGTGTCAGTTTGAAACAGGGAATTCTTGGTGCGTTCAGGAACACCTCATAAACTCCGAAATGCCCATCGATTGCACAGCAAATGGACGAACAGGAAGTTATCGGAACTAAATGGTGCATTCGAGTGCACCTTGTAAACTCTGAAATCTATACTCAAATGGCCACGAAGGTTTAAATGGGCAAGTTTCTTTTTCTACCCTCTTTTTCTTTGTTGAAATATTTAAGTTGCAACTCTAATTAATTTTTTGTTAACAGCAGTGAGTTTGATAATAAAACATTCAACTGATAACAATATTCTGTTAATTTCTACATATCTTTGCATTTCAACTGAGTAGGTGAAGAATTCTTTGCTGTGATCATATTACAGTTTTTATCTATAGTATGCCAGCTCTGTTGGAGGAGGGTAAGTGTTCGCCATCACAACAAATACATGTGACACAAGGAGGACGTGATCAACCAGACGATGAACCGGATCTGGATCCATTTTCAAACGTGGCCATAACTCAAGAATTACTTCATGGATTTTCATGAAATACCCCGCGACCCCAAATGGCCTAAGCGGTAGAAAATGGATGGATGTGATGTTTATTGGTCTTACATGAAGAAACCAATGTTTAAATTCTGGGAGAGGTCCACATATTTTAAACATGGAATTAACACAAAAACTAACTGACTTGTAATTTTTTGGCCAACATATAAACATTGCAGCGTTTGGAAAGACCCGGAGCTGATCTGGGTCCTGAGCCTGGATCTGGATTAATTCCAAACGTGAATAAACGAATGGACAGATTTGTCTGACGTTTTTATGGAAGTACATTTTGTCCCATAAAACAAATGTTAGAGTTTTGGCAGAGATCCGGAGCCAATCTGAACCGGTAACTGAGATGTACCTGGATTCTGCATCTGGTACAGCAGAGGTATTTCAGTTTTGTTTTGTTTTTTTCTAGGGCAGTTTTATTCGGGTGGCAGAAGTTTGAACTCTACCGAGTGCTTTTCCTGTTTAGAATCAAATACAAAAAAACAGTAATTCAATGATAAAGTCATGTCCAACCAGCTAACATTTTTGCCGGTTTATTTTCAGTATGCCAGTCAGCCTGGCCAGGGAGTTCTAAAGTGTCTGTGACCGGGTCGATACTCAGAGTCGGCCCTCTTCCGACAAGCCCACTAAGCAGCTGCTAAGTGCCACACGGCCCCTAGGGGGCCCCTAAAGTCATGTTTCATACGCTAAATTGTCTGAACGTCTGGCTTCTTTTCTCCCTTGACAACCCAAGTAACTATGACGAACCGAACAGCAGGGTTAAAAATGTTCACTTTGAATTAAATAAGAAAAAATTCACTTTGAAATTACATGCTTTTAGGGACGAATTGAACCCATTTTATTTTTGAGAACAATAAAAAGCCTTTAATTTTTGTGATTTCCAACATTAGTATTTATTTTGTAGCGTTAAGCATACGATATCTTGTTTTGTGAACTGTTGAGACACCGTGACGCACGGCCCCCTAAAACGGCCTCGGATATTCAGATTTCCAGCCCTGCTGTCACTGCTGCCTGCCTGTGTTCATTCAGATCTGGTCCTACTTTTCATGTTTTACAGTTTAAAAGAACGCTCCTGCTGCAGCACATACTTTTGCACATAGGTGCCCCTCTTACTGCTGTGCACCGTGCCAGGCCCATATAGACACGTGTTTCCGAGTCAGTATTATTATATAGTATTATTAGATATTTCTATGTGCGTAGTAATATCTCTCGTTTTCCAAAATAAGTGACAACCAAGATGTCAGCTCTTTGGTAGGGGTCAAAATCCAGAGGTCATTCTGGGACGACTGCAAACGTAACGAGCGGCTCCCTGACTGACCGGACAACACGTCCCCGGTCCCACCTCGAGTGCCGAGGTGCAGGAAATGGAGAAATATCGATCTGGAAGGAACCTGAGAGAAATAACATCACGTCCCATCTGATCCACAGAGCCTACGTCTGGGAAATACAAGAGAAGGAGCAGAACGGGCAGCGGAGGAGAAGCAAATGGAGTGTGAGAAATCAAGAGAGACGAGAGAGAAAGAGAGGGTAAGAAGAACAACGCTGGGGACGGGGAAAGCTGAAGGGATGGAAAAGTGACGTGACATATTTTGCCTCCTTCCTCTACATCTCCTCTTCAATCTCCGTGGACGCAAAATGTCTCCTGACAAGTCACAGTTCACACTCCGCAATTAAACCCTGCCGATAATGACACCGTGACTGCGTGTGCGTGAGAGAAAGACAGTTGTCCTCGGTGACACGCACAACAAAGTGAAGTGTAATTATCCCTGTTTTAATTTTTCCTTTTCTTTGGAAGCAACTGAACAGTCAAATCACTTGTGTCTGTGTATCTAACCAGTCCAAGATTGTTTAAATGTAGACGACAGCACCTTTATCATTTCCCTCTAAAAAAACTTCTTACCGATGTGAGTTTTTATTTGATATCTGCCGTCTCCATTTGTGGCCATCGGTTAAACACATTTACACCACAAATTCAAACAGTTATTTTCATTGATGAAGTCCATTTTCTTTTACTTTATCCACTTTTGTTTTGTCCCCATGATGCCTGGAGGGAATTACGGGTGGGTGGAACCAGGTTACACGGTGCAAAAATACTGTTGTGTCATGATTTGAACAAACGAGGGAGCACCACTCAAAGCAGATAATGTAATAATACCTGACGATGACCTAAATAAGTGGTCTCATACGGCGTGAACTATTAGCTGCTTCACTTCTCCCCTGCAACAGGAACACAACCTTCTCTACCTTAAAGCAGTTACGGAGCCTCGTCAGAGCCTTAATGTTCTAGTTCCAGCTGAAATACACACAGCTCGGGGCTCATGTTTAAGAGAGAAGCGTGTTTTTCTACCCTCATCGAGTTCTTTTTGGCGATTCCTAATCTGTGGTCGGTGGAGGACGGACCATTTGGTCACAGGAACAAACTCTGTCTGTACAGAGTGCATGTTTACAACACTTGCCGAAGTCACAAATTTAGCTCAGCCTGGTTAACGGTGCAACAAACGCCAGAATGTGACAATAAAAGAGAATTTCAGAAAAGTTGTAAATACGGCGCTAAACTGAAAGCTGATTACTTTAGATGGGATAATTTGGTATCCACCATAACGAACAACCAGTGATAACTTCCTATCTCACACAGTGAAGGTTACACACCTACAGCCACTCGTTCCCTAGTTGCACTGAGAATAAGAGTGGATGTTCTTACTTCATTACATTTCAGCCTGAAACACTTGACTTTCAACCCTGACCAGAAGGGCGACATTATTACAAACGAAGCTACAACACAAAACCACATTCAACCATAACCGTGAAGTCTAACTGGTAATGCTAATAAAATGAGATTAGAAGTTGCTTTTGGTAGTAGAAATGTACTTTATATACCCTATTTTCTTGGACTCAAACACGTGGAGGTGTAGGATGATTAGTTATATAATTGAAGATTGTCCATCACAAAAAGATTTGTATTTGTATTAAATTTGCCATGATTTTTTTTTTTTTTAAATAGCGATTGATTAATAGTTTTTTGTCCATTTACAGGACAACGATGTTTCTCTTCAGGATGAACTTCAACACTGATTACAGGAGCTGTTTTGTTCGTTAGTTTATGTGGCTGAGGTGTATATAGTGTGTATGACTGTAAGAAACTGTAAGAAACGATGCAGTATTTACACAGTATGTAAAGTTTGTGAAGTTACTGCATTTATCTTTGATTTAACCAACATTAGTGGTGCACACATTATTCTGTCAATAATTATGATCCAGTAATATTCTGAAATGGGTTATTCTGGGCTGGTTTATTGTACTTTAAGTACATTTTGAAGACGAGATTTTAGGATCACCTGTTGCTGTGACAGGATGTGAACAGACATCTAATAAATGCATTTTGGCTTCATTTGATTTAAATTAATAACATTACCTGACTGCAGTAATGAAGTATCACTAAGACAAGTATTTTTGGGGGTTTTTTTTGTATAATGTTGCTGTTGGGTTGGAGAAAACGGACCACACGACCTGCCGTCTTCTCCATTTTCTTCACCGTGACGCTTTTTAATCCCTAATGAGAAAAATTCGATGTGGCTGTCAATAAAAGCTGCAGATTGATTTGAACTCAGCACCATCAGAACACGACGTGAATCCGAATGAGCGTTTGATTGCGTGTTTTCATGATTGAGTGCTACCTGAGTGATTGATCGTGTCTGTGTGTGTGTGAGAAACTGTTGAGTGTGTTTTCCAGCAGCTAAGTGCGCTAAAGGAGAAGGTGAGTGATTGAGATTGAATTTATGTGTGTTGGCAGGGGGGGGACTCTGGTCCACATCTCACAGGTTCAGACTGGACAGGATGCAAAATTAATATTTTTACCCATTAGTACAACAAATAGGTGGTGAAATTGGTGGCAAACAAGATTTTCATTAGTGGTTGAGTCGAGGATAAACAGGAAGTTGGTTAGGTTGCACCAAAATCTCACCAAAACTGCACCTGCACCAGTAGGTTGAAACTTGCTGGGCTCTCATTGGATTTCAAACTGGAGAAAATGTTGGCTGGGCAACAGGCTGGTAGCAAACAACAGGTTGCTTCTTGATCCTGCAGGTAATGACTTTACCCTCATAAAAACAGACAATCGTCACGTGAAACGCCTTCTGCAGCTTGCTTGCTTGGTTCCAAGTCGAGCTGCTGGTGTCAATTCACTCTTCCTGGCTGCTGTTTATATGATTAAATATATAATGCGAAACTGAGCCTGTAACGTTAATTGTGGCTCTGTGAGGCGTCAATGAGCGAGTTCATGTCACCTTTACCGTGCACGGGTAAAACCTGGCTGAATGAACCTCGAATCCACTTTTTCAACATCTGTATATGCAAAGACTTTATGCTCTATAACTCCTGCCTGCATTACGAGAGCACCACACAGGTCAGAGGGACACTGAAAAGTTAGAGACACTATAACAGAACTGCTAATGACGGACAGCGGTGGCATAAATGACGCCTCAGCGCAGGTGTAAGTGGGAGGTTTCACTCTGCAAGTCGTATTATGTTTTTAAAATGACTTCGTCGCTGGCACAGGTTACCATGGTTACGTGCCTCCAAATGGCAGGGAGGCTCGAGGTAGTACATCCAAAAAGAAAAGAGCTATTTTCAGCAAAACACTGCGAAATGAGGACAACCTTCCCTGCAGCAGCAGGAAAAGACGACGTTTTGGACGGAAGAAAGATTTATTATTGAGTTTGTAATGAGGTAAACAACTCTGTGTACATACATTCACTCTGTTGTGCGTGTGCGTGTGTGTGTGTGTGTGTGTGTGTGGGTACATGTGCTGCAGCTGATTTTGTGCGTTTGTGGCTTTCGACACGTTTGCTCCTTTTGTTCCTGCGTGGATTCGATTCCTTCTCACTGTTTCTCTTCACACTCACACATGCTCAGGCACTTCTTGGTGTGACGCCCAGATTTGAAATGCATAGCATTTCTGTTGCTTTTAATGGAATACCACTGTATCTGCCTCCGGGGAAACATAAAGCTACTATTCCAACACTGGTTTCCAAATTGATACACTCACTTACTGCATGCGCACAGATCTTTTCTTCGCCCGTCCTTAGTCCTACGGGCTGTCGTTTGGCCTCAAATCTGTGCTGCGCCGAGGAAATGCCTCAGTGCGCCGTCACAGTAAACACAAACTAGTGTTCAATTAGCATAACCCAAGGTCAAAAACAATCATTTCCCAAGACCCCACTGATCAATTTTGTTTCCACAAACGAGAAGCGCGCCAAGAGCCGCGCGCACGTCCTTTCCCACGCTTTCTCCGAGCGAGCACTCGCCCGGGGTGTTTGCTGTAAAACAGTCATTAATATTCATGGTGCAGAACGCGGTGGCATGGGACCGCTGCCGAAGCTAAGCAAGCGTTGCATCAAAATTTGTATTTCACGACGGTAGGCTGTCTTTGTTCCTGCGAGGGGGCTGTGGGAGCCTGGCACGGCGGCGGTGTTGGAATGCAGAGGAGGTACTCACCATCGGGCTGGCATTGATGTAATCAGAGTTGCCCTGGCTGTTCTCCACCTTCAAGGTGATTCTGGAGTGATCATCTGGAACACAAACGGTGGATTTCAGCATATTTTGTCTGAGGAATGCAACGACTCAGTGGCTTTGTTACATGACTGTAATCAGGTTTCTCTTCACGTATCTTTTGAGGACGGCTAGGATCCTTGTGTAGAGCTGACCAATAAGTCTCTGATATTTATTGCCTCTTTTGATGCAAACACGATGTCTTGAACCCACCCAGTCGTTCTAAACAGTGTGTGGCAGCTACAGACATGGAAAATGTGCACATTGTTCCAACACTTTTCATACAGCGACATTTAATCAAACATATTCTGATAAAAAAATATCATATTAAGGAGTTTATTAATTGTCCTTCTACACATGTAATCTACATTTTGAGATGCCGATGGGGGTTAATGCATGTGGGTCAAACAAACAGAAATCTCAAGTGAAGAGTAGCTGAGCATAAATCTGCCATCTGTAATGGCAACATGGTTTATGCTATAAGAACAAAAATCATGGGCTTAATTCTCTGATCTTTCAAAGTTCCTGGGTATTGACAAAGTAAAAGCCAGTCCGAGAGGGGGGAATTGGTTCAAACAACTCTTAAAAAGAGAAGTGTTTTGGATGCATGAACTAAACGCACTTGAACCTCATGGACTCAGTGAGACATTTGATTTGAGTTACTTTATAATAACCATAAATGACTGTTCTTCACTGTAACATAGACTTACAATCTTCCCTTTTTGTCTCTTCTTGTAGGTGATTTGGCCTGATAGGGTCAGATGAGACACCTTTTTTTCCCCCCTTCCACTCACCTTCCCTTTTAGTAATATTGATTAGTTGAAGCAGTAGTCTTTACTTAACATCCACCTGTGCACAAACAAAAAAATATCTCTGAAACCACCTTTTAGTTCCCCTTCCACTCACCCTCCCTTTTAGTGACGAAGGATAGTTGAAGCAGTGGTGTGAATTTAATTACGGTATTTAATTGTCTCTTGCATTGCTGACACCTTTTCCATTTTTTAAAGAACTCCCTCTATGAAAAAGACCCTTTGAAATGATCGTCCATGTGATCTGGGCATATTTAACGCACCCGTGTGCGTTCATTATTGGAGAGTCATCCTGAAGAAGCCGATGGCGAAACATGTTGTTCACTCAATAAATCAACATAGAGCCAATTCGGTGGGCGGTGGCTCACTGTTTCCTCAAATATGTAAGTTAATATAATGAAATCTTCAGTCCAGAGTAGTTTAGTTCTTTTTTACAAATCTTCTGATGCTTATTGATTTTTCTTTGAGAATCTATCAAGTGAGAAACATGATTTTTGCTTTCTACAAAGTAAAGGACATTTCAGTTCAGATTTCACTCAGTCATCCAGGAGTAAGTTGTTCACCAAATAAGAAAATTAGATGATTGGAACAGCGTAAGTTTTTTGAGCTCTACAGACCCAGAGGAGGGTCTATAATTGCAGTGAGGTCCTACAGTATTTGGATAAAAAATCTCTTTAATTTCTTTAAACTCAACGCTCAATGCCATATTTTGTGAAGATTAAAGCTGAAAGTTTGCACTTCGATCAAATCTCGATTGTTTTTCAAATCCAATGTGGTGGCGTATAGAGGCCAAATGATGTGTGTCATTTTCCAAATACTTCTGGACCTAATAGTACATGTGAAGTAAAAAGGTTTTAATTCCATTGTGTCATTTTTTTCCCCACTGGACTTGTGCATTAACATGAGCAGAATAATGAAATGAAAAAATATGTGAAGTTATTTAAACCCTTTAAACACATTAATTAAAAATGTGGGTCTTTTGCGCTTCAGAAGTTATAGCTGATTTATTTTGAGTGTGTTATTTAAAGCAGAACTCTAAGCCCTATTTCTCAGTGGTTTAAGCTCTAACATTTCATTGTGAAAATGGCTCCAGCAGGGTCTCTAGGACTGTTTACCTAAGTGATAATAAACATCTACGAGGTTAATTGAAAGTCTTGCGGTGGAACAAATTGGGTCCTCCACAAGAATTTGGATTATCAATCGATCTTTCACAAAGAGACAGTTACTTGCCACCTTCAGATATTGTAGATTGTCAATACTGTTGGTTTCCCGTGTCATCAAATACATGTTGTGTTGATTAGAGGTCTGAAGAGAGCCATGTTGGTATGACCTGGGAACTGTGTGTACCCTTCCTTTAGCCACCAAAATATTTGATAGCAGAGGTGAAACAAGATGATTCTCAATATTCATATGTTATAATGGCAGACAAAAAGCTAAAAATCAAGGATTTTAACTGCATGTGCAGCTGCTGTGTTCATCCAGACTGATCCAAAAACCAAATATCAAGGAGGTCAAATTTCTTCCAGCTTCTTATTAAACTGGACTCCATCACGTCTGGTCCACTGAAAACAAGTTTTCACTCTTGAGAACTCCTGTGTCCCAAACCAGTTCAGAAATGTTCTCAGAGATGCCAGGAAGTGCAATTTATTCCTGACAAACCGCTTTCCCTGCCGACAGCCTGAGTTTCATTAAGCCTTGGCCCGGTGGAGAGAATGGGACAGCACTTTTTCAGATGGGCTATTTCCACAGAAGCTTAGAAATTTTAATCATTGATGAGGTCAGTGCAGGAGGGCTTTAATAGGAAACTAATTCACAACCCCTTCTGTGCTTGCATCTGCTCCTGCCTTCTAAAAGTAATAGGCCATCAGAATGTACTGGCAGTTTTGTCGAAGGGCGGAGTCGCAGTTTATCGGCGACTCCGCCCTTCGACGTTTAACGTTCTTCTGCTAAATGTGGTGCTCAAGAAAACCGTTTTGGTAAAAGGCACGTTATAGACTAGATTTCCCTTCATTAAAGTTCACGTGGTCCTATTTTCTGTTGACCCTGGACTTTTTGCAGAGCTAACTTGGGCAACAACAATTGAAAAGCAGATAAATAAGACAAACAGTGATTCTGTGGACCAAAATCTGGGAACATTAGGAGAATCTAGGCGAACGATACTGGCATTTTTTAATTTAAGCTAATGTCTTGAGATGATTGTGATACCACCACTATCTGAACGTTCCCCCTCGCCCACTAATTCCCGTTAAGGCTACTGAAGTCAAATGAAGAGACGCAGCCAGGTGAGGCAAATCAAGGGGGGGAGGTCATTGCTTACAGGCGACAACAGCAGCGGAACGGTTCTTCTTGGCGTTTCCGTCCTTCATGCCGATGGTGCAGGCGTTGGGTTCCGCCTGATAGGCACACAGCGCCTCCCACTCCTTCTCCAGGCGGTCCTTGTTCTTCAGGTGGTCCTCCATGTAGGACTGGACGAGAGGAGAGAGGAGAGGAGGTGAGAGAGCAGAGGTGGACTTTTCTGTTTCATTATTAATATTCATCGATGGTTAGGCCTGTCTCTATGAAAGTCTTCAACCTGGAAGGAAAGCGTTTGCATGTGACATTAACTTTAACTTTAACAAGGTTTTCCCGGCAGCCCCGTTTGTTTGGATCCTTGAGGAGCAGCAGATGGAAGAGAACCCACATGTCACTCACATTTTTATCCAATGCAAGGCAAAAGAGTAGCAAGATTACATCAAATTACTGGAGTTTGGAGCCTCTGGTTTACATTTTCATTCATTCATTCATTTTCTACCGCTTATCCCGTTAGGGGTCGCGGGGGTGGCTGGAGCCTATCTCAGCATCGTGGGGCGAAGGCGGGGTCACCCTGGATGAGTCGCCAGTTCATCGCAGGGCTGACATATAGAGACAAACAACCATCCACACTCACATTCACACCTACGGGCAATTTGGAGTGACCAATTAACCTACCCCCAGATTTGCATGTTTTTGGAATGTGGGAGGAAGCCGGAGTACCCAGAGAGAACCCACGCAGACACAGGGAGAACATGCAAACTCCACACAGAAACATCCTGACCCAGAATCGAACCCAGGACCTTCTTGCTGTGAGGCGACAGTGCTAACCACTGCACCGCCCTGGTTTACATTTTTCAAAACTTTATTGTGCTCATTGGATGGTCCTTGGCAGTGCCTTCCTTCTGTTTTTTCGCTGAAAAACGATCTGGGAACGTTATGTCAAACTGGATCCCACTGAAGCCGTTTTAATCAGAGTTAGCGTCAGCCTAATCTCCTCTCTGTTTAAATGACAACCACAATCAGCCTGGCCATTACCTCTCATACAATATTCATGATTAACGAAGAGGATACGACTGTAATCAACTGTCTGCAAAAGAGCTGGAAACACCATAACCTGATGGTGGCCAGCGTAGCTTTATCTTATTTTTGTTTGTTAGGCGGCCTCGAAAATCAGCGACCCACGCAAAGCCCAATACGCAAGGGTTGAAGGCTTGTAATGGATGAGGGGTCGCCATGAGCTGGTGCCGCTCTCTAAATGGCTGCTGGGCCATGATTTATGGTGGCAGTTACAAATGGGGCCGATGTTAATCAGAATTAGCTTTCCAAAAAAAAAAAAACGGCCTGATGGCTTTCCGCTAAAATGAGAGAAGTTTGTTAAAAATGGAGGGCAGCATGGCCTGACGCCCCCCTGCCTCTGGGAGATAATTAGAAAAGGGTCATGATTGAATGCAGATATGTCTTTACCAAACATGAGGCTCGTCGTTGCCTTATAGCTGCATCTCGCCATAAACACGCACACATTGTAACACTAACCTTCCCCTGCTGTAGTATCAACTTTCTATTTTGTCATTTTATAATGACGTCACAGGAAGCTGAGGCCATCCACCTGCACACACACACACACACACACACACACGTAAAGACAGCCCACCCACACATGCTCACATATACACGGCACAAAGACACACAAACACGCGAATGTGCATACACTCGCTCACAAAAGGCCCATTTAAGTCACCAGAAATGCACACAGAGATACAGCGACCGCACACATAACACACACGTGAAGCCACATCAAGGACGTGCGCACGAAATATTGATATGAATTAAAAGTAGAGACACACATGAGTACGTAGAAACACAACTACACGACAAATGACCGGCAAACGTCAAAAATACATGCAGAATCTCAGAGTCCTAATGAGGACACACACTCACACACACACTGTCCAACATCAAACGCCCCAACAAACACCCTCTCCCCACACCCACTCTCTCCCTCTCTAATGCCAGAGTAATAGGGTTTTGTGGCTGTGTAAAGGGATTACTGCAATCCAATCAGGAGGTGCTGAGATCACCATGTGTCGGCCAAACACTGAATAATCCCCTTACTGAAGGCTGGGATGGGGGGGGGTTACAGCTGCCAAAGGTGCTCAATAAAAAACTACGCAATAAGACTCATCTTGAGCCGCCATTATGGTTCAAATGCACCTTTCAAGCGCCTCGATGAAACGGCGGCATGAGAGCAGGATCACGTGGGAGGTGATGTAAAGCAGCGGCCATTTTGGATTGACAGCAACTGAAGGAGAAGTGGGAGACGTTGTCACTTTGGGAGGAGGGGAGTAACTCATGGCACTCTTCAAATGCAAATTTAAAGGGTCCATATTTCACTGGAGTAACACAAGCTTTTCTACCTTGGTCCAACATGTGCTGATTAAGGTGAACTCATAACAATGTATTTATCTGGTTCATTATTCGAGATTCATAAGATGAAAATAGTTTAGAAGGCTGAATTCACAAGCCCAAGATGGTTTATCCAACACTGCAGAATAACAGGGCCTGTTCTGAGTAACTGAGCAAACAACGATACAAAACGGACAGAACTCTGCTCAAGAACGCAAAGAAGTGAATGAAAAAGAGGTAAAACTGAAGCAAACAGACAGACATTTGGATAAAAATAATAATAATAACCAGGCTGCCAACAATAGTCGGAGGAGGTGCAGCAGTCTCATCATTTATCAGACCACTTGAATTACAATATTTTCTCAATGTTTACTACAGAATTTATTATCCATAACCCCAAACATGAACTACATATCCTGGCTTGAAACACGAAATAGGGTCATGCAATAGGACCAAAACTTCACATCTCATATTGTGTCCGACTGCATAAATAATGCTTCCGTTTGTTTACGCAAGTAAATTGATGAGTTTGGGACTTGTGATGGTAGATTTATACTAACACTGTTATTTCAACACTTTCTCTTCAGTAAAGGAAAAGTTTGATCCATCTTCCTCGCCGTTGCATTTGTTCATCTGTTGCAATTGATTCCAAACGAGGCAGGTTTTGTGATACGGCGACTGAAAATGAGTTTAAATGTAAAAGCCATGTATTGTTCATCTGTTAGAGAAACTAACCAGATGGCCAATAACAATGAATGTTGCGCTGTTATTTTTTTAAAATTAAGTCAACATGTGATTCATTTCAAGCTTTAAAGTATCAAGTCTTTCCAGAAGAATTTCATTCCTGCAATGACGAACAAATGCAACTTTTGTCCGATCTGATTACTACTGCATCAGCCTGAATCAATTCAAGCTCTTCATTTTACGACCGGCCTGCGATAGGCCACTCTGCAGCCATCCGTCGCGTCAGACGCTGCTGCCTTATCTTCAGCTAAAAGCTGACATCATCCTGATACGGGAGTGCAACTTCGCCGCGGCCGACTGCTTCCTCCCCCCAGGTCAGCCACATCACGAGTGATTTAACATCCATTTCCTGGGGCCCTTCCTTCCTGCAGGCGCTGCCCTGCGCGACCTGCCAACCTCGCTGATCACGTCCCAGTTGGCCTGCTGGTGAGCTACGACAACCACGATAAATTCCCAGCACAGTTAATCTGGATGGAGGCTCCGGGCTGCAGTATAATCTATAACACTTACTTTGCCGGCAACAAAAGACAAGATAATGTGCTTTATATGTAGAGTCGGCTAATCCTCTTAAGACACAAGCAAAGAGGATGTCGGGGGATGGGGAGGTGGCCCAGGGGGGGGTGGGGTTGCTCGGTCACCCCCACCCCCCTCACATGGGACCGACTAATACATTAACTTAGATAAGATGGTGAAGGCTGTTTCTCCTCAAAGTAAAATCAGTGGGTGGATGAGGACATGGAATTATACTCGGGTTTTCGGGAGGCAATTAATTTTTGGGGGAGGTGGGCGCGCTGCGGCTCATCAGCCATTCCTTTCTTTGACGCCCGTGTTTTTTTATTAATGGTTCAACAGTTGCCTCGCTCGAGTGCGTGACAGGGCGCCAGATTAAAATATTTGCTTTTCCGCAGCAGCACGGCGCTCGACTCGCATTCTGAAGGATTGGGTCGCTCACTGTGATGCCTCCCGGCTCCGAGTCAACCCTCCCCCAAACCTGTCGACTGGGTCCCGGGTTTAGTTGCCCGGTCTCGAGTTGACATCGTGATGTGAATCCGAAATGAGCTCTCTCGCAAGTGTGAATATTTTCACGAAGTGCGAAAGGAAAATATGAGCAGTAACGAACAGGCGTCGTTCCAAAGACAGAAAGAGAAACAATTCAAAGAGACTTAAAAGCCTGTAAAACGGAAAGAACCCATACAGAAGTGTGCTATATGGGCATATATGTACACACACATTCAATACAAGACATGTAACTGTAGATACATGGACATAACTCCAATGCGTATATTCATTTTTACGGATTAGACATATATTTTCCAGTTATTTCTATTTGGTATACGTCATGTAGTTTACATATTTTTGCCATTTATCAGATTTGTATATGTGAAGGAAGAGTAATAGAGCTGCAGCTATTGAATATTTTCAGTACAAATTATTCCGCTATTATATTTCCACAATTAATCACTTTTAAATGCCATTAAATTGCAATAATTTCCCCAGCGCCCAAATTAACATCTTGGAAGTGCTTTATTGTCCACAACAACCCCAAAACAAACCGCTCATTTACTATCATAAATAACAAAGAAACCAGCAAAGCTTTGCTCGAAATAGCAGTTTGGGCTGGAAAAAAAAAGATTATTAGAATGATTAATCAAAAATAGGCCATTTATCTTCCTTCGATCAACTAGTTGCTCATGAGTTAACAGTGAAAATTAAAAATATTAATGTGCCAAATATAATTCAGCAATATAAAAAGCACGGTTAAATAAAAATGTTGAAACAACACATAAAATTGGAAAAACACTGCAGGCGAACCAGGGAATGAAAGATAGAAGGCAGTGGCTTTAAATTCGAGTTTAGCTCTTTCAGCAGAGGTTTTATGTGTGTCTCTGTATGAACGGTGTTAATGTTAGTGTTGGACGCTGACATTCTGGAGATATTTCGCCTCTGACGTGCAGACGATCGGGACCAGTCGGAGCTACGTGTGTGTGTTTGGAGCTGACCGCGGTGCTGAAACTCACCGCCAGCTCAGCGTTCGTCTCTTCCTTCCTGCTACAAATCAAACCAGTTCACAGCTTCCTCCGCTCGAACTCACACATTATCGCTGCAAACATCCCGACAAACAGCGTTTTGCTTTTCCAAATCAAGCTTCAATGCGTCACACCACAGTGGCAACAGGTAGAATTAACAGCGCAGACTGTTCATGTACCATAATCCCATAACGCCAAAAGAAATGGCAAATCCACGTGCAGATATCTCAGAGATGATTTTTTTAAGATGTCAGTTATCAGTGTTTCTGTTCTGGTAATAACGTTGGGTTCAAAGTGTCCACAGTTTGTCGGAGACAGGATGTGAACTGGGATCCTGGCTGTAAATTTACGCACCTACATAATTTGATTTTGACATCCTTAACAGAGGTAATCCTGTCTTCGACCACAATGCGGGTTGCAATGGCAGTGTGGCGCTGTCCGTATTTTTGTTCAGATGGGCAGAAGAAGAAACAGGCCTCAACATAAAATGGCCAAGATTGTTATTCATATTGAATTCCTCGTGCGTGCAGACTGCACTAAAAGCACACATGCACATCCTCGGGTCATCAGCAAAACACGTTTGAAGTCAATGTCACATTTACGAGCTTCATGAGGGACGGACAGATTTCTTGCTTTTGAGGTACGATTTACTGAATTTATTTTTTTAATATGACATCTTTGACAGCGAAATAAAACACAGAAAATAAAATAATGTTAACGCAAAATGAACTCCGACCTGCTCGGAAGACGCGTTAAGAAATAGTTCATAAAACAGACAAGACCATCCAAAATCTGCACCCAGAAGAAGGTCACTGAAGAAGGAAAGAAACAAGCAGCCACGCTGAAGCTCCTGCATAAAGTGAGATGGACCTTCATTGTGTGTGTGTTTTTGTATGAAAAAGAAAGATATTTGATGCATGACAGCATGTTCATTTACTTTAAAGTCACGTTTGATAGCGCGATATTTCGCGTTTTGATGGTGCTGTGTTGACTGCACTGACTGGACACCACACACTGTTAGAACAAACTGAAAAAACTGTTCATTATTCGCCTGCCCATGTGGGGTGGGTCACATTTTCAAAATCAGTTGAGCTTTTATAAATCTTTTAGTGTGTGCCAGCCTTTAGAGGTAATGGGATCTGTGCCCCTGCTGATGATGCAGTTACAGGTGGAATCCACCAGGCTGAAACAAGCAGTTTATGGCAAGTTTGTTCATCTGAAAAGGGTTCTGCTGAATTGAAGCTCTTAAACAAAAAGTTATCCGCTGATTTGTGTGTCTGTCAGCACTCTGGTGTTACTGTGGAGAAGATTCAAGTGGAATATCAACATTCAAGGGGAAATTCGTCTCCATCACCTACACGAAATGTTAATAAGTATCATCTCTCGATCTACCCGTTTATATTAGAACGAATCCAGCTGTCTCCTAACCAGACCGATGCCCACACAACACTTCATCTCACTCCTCTCATCCCTCAAGCGACGCCGCCTCCGCTCAGACGGACTCGTCTGGCGAAGAAAAAGGCCCACCTGAAGAAGATCATACCTCGCTCCTCTGGAGATCTATTTTCATCGGTTTGTGACCGCGCCGCATCAGGAACAGCGCTGCGTGCTGTGCCTGCCAACGCAATGCTTTGCCGGAGTCGTGCGGTGGAGTGAAACATTTCTCCTGAATACAACTGTGTTGCAAAATCTCAGGGGGAATTAGTATGTTTGTGTCTGTTGAACACATCGAAACAGCCGCCAGCTTCTTAACGCATGGAGAGGGAGAGAGGGAGAGAGAGAGGAAGAGAGGGGGAGAGAGGGAGAGAGAGAGGGAGAGAGAGAGAGAGAGGGAGAGAGGGGGAGAGAGAGAGAGAGAGAGAGAGAGAGAGAGGGGGAGAG
>KV751365.1:1691986-1703167 GCA_001698575.1 Mola mola | reverse complement strand
GGGAGAGGGAGAGGGAGAGAGAGAGGGAGAGGGAGAGGGAGAGAGGGAGAGAGAGGGGAAGAGAGAGGGAGAGAGAGAGGGAGCGAGGGAGAGAGAGGGAGGGAGGGAGAGAGAGGGGAGAGAGGGAGAGAGAGAGAGAGGGGGGAGAGAGAGGGGGGGAGAGAGAGGGAGAGGAGAGAGAGAGGGGGAGAGGGAGAGAGAGAGAGAGAAAGAGAGAGAGAGAGAGGAAAAAGAGAGAGAGAAGGAGAGAGGGAGAGAGAGAGGGAGGCGGGGGTGGATGGCACCTACAGATACAGTGGACGTCTATTTGTTGCAATCTTTCATCTGTCGAGTGCCATCATAATTGCAGGACAGAAGCAGCTGAGAATCGTGTTTATGGAACCCGTGGGTGTCATGAGATGTATAGAAACAAAAGTTAGATGAGAGTGTAAAAAGGGCTGAGGCTAAAGAGTGATGGGTGCAGATGAGAAGACTAAAGGGTACGAGAAGCAGGTGATTGGATGTTTAGGATGAAAGGGGAAATAAAGGAAGCGCAGAGGATCTGTGGAGCTGAGCGAGAGTGTCAGTGTGAGGATGTTACGCTGCCTGTTTTTCTTTCTCTACACAGCAAATCCAAATTTGAAAGTGAAATGAAGCTGAATTTAAAATGTTTAGTCAGTCGCTTGTTATTGAGGGACGAACCTATTAAGTCCGGGGAACCACTTTGTTTCCTCAATTATTCACGCTGAACCAATTTCTGTTCCTGCATTCGGGATCGTTTTGTTTGTGCTCTCCCCCACCCACAGCAGTGACTGAAATATTCATCCCATGAACGTCATTTTAAATCAGCACCCATCCGAGACGTACGTTCAGAGACATATCTTCTTATGCATGCTAATTAGGGATGATCTGTGTATTTATCAATACACTACTGAAGTTTTTAAAAGAGGTTTTGATTTTATTTATTCTGAACAGAAAGAAAAATTTGCAGCCTTCAGTAAAATTGTCATGATAATGGTCATTTCAGTGACCTGATCTCGAACAGGTCGTAACGTTACTTAATGTCACCTCGTTTATTTGGCTAACCATAGCTGCAGTAGTTGTCATGATGATCCCACTAAAATAATCTTTATTTCCCTCCTCAGGTCCCACCCACTGC
Source organism: Mola mola (assembly GCA_001698575.1). NCBI lineage: Eukaryota > Metazoa > Chordata > Actinopteri > Tetraodontiformes > Molidae > Mola > Mola mola. The sequence goes on along the minus strand of KV751365.1, from coordinate 1,702,029 downwards.
TCCTAACACCATTCGCAACAATCCACTTCCCAAAAAGACCCACCCAGAGCATCTGAGGGAGCGTCAGTAACTTCTCGTGAGCGAGTAGATAGCAGTGCCCTTCTTGCCTTAGAAACTTCAGCAGAAGCGGCAGAAGCTTTACAAATATGGTGGTAAAACAACTGCTATACACCACCAAAAACACCAAAAAATAGCCCAACAGTTGAGGACAGCATCCAGGAAATAAAGAATCAGACTGGTCCCCAATCTCGTGCATGGCGGCCTTCTCTGCAGGGAGGGACCGGAGGCAGAGCGAGAGAGCAGCTTCTCAATCTTAAGGGACTTAAATTTAGGTTTGCTCACCACTGTTGCTTTGAGTGCAGGTGGAAGACGGCTTGATGAAGCATTTCAGTTTAATTTGATGCACATTACTGATGTACTACTCATTCTTGCAAAAAATGATTATGGAATATAAATTGCCTTTGGCTTCCTACTTATCCTTTGCTTCGGTAAAATGTTGCCAAACTGTTTCCATCCTTGCAGGCAACTGATCACCGCTATTGTTTTTTGTTAAATACCTGATGGATGGAAATTTTATTGATGCACTTATGCATGTTTGTGCTTCAGTGATTTGATTTGACTCGATTCATGATGTAACGGCGCACTGGAGAACCTACGGTCCGAGACTCGGCCGCGGCATCAATAAGATCAAACGTTACTGATTTTGAACCGGTTCTTAATCAGTCAGTCCCACTGAATAGGTCAGGGGAAAGATACATGCAGTCATCAGATACTGAAAGATCCAAACCATCCTCCAGGCTCTTCTTTTGTTTCAGCGCACAGGACGAGTGAGGCAACAGAAAACTCACCAGAATCATGTGACCTGTGGAGATGTCCATGTTGGAGTGGGCGGGCTCCTCGCTCCAGGATGAAATGCTGCTGCGGGCCGAGGGGCTGATGGCGGGGCCGGCGTCGCTGAACTGAGACGACACGCTGTTGATCCTGGAGGAGGTCGGCTCCGGGCGCTCGGTTGGGGGTTTGACCGCCATCCGCTGCCGACAGAGCTCCTGCGGGGGAGGGGGTGGAGCGAGACACAGGGAGATCAGTCATCGTAACTTCACGAACATTTACACCTGCGGCCCTGATTCACTCTGGTGAACAGAAGGTAAAATGTGAGTTTTGTGATGATGCAGTTACCACCACCATAAAACCTCAGATGTGGATGATATGAATCATAATCAAGAGTTTCAGCAATTTTTTTTTTAATGTAACTTCAATAAAATCAATAAATGAAGTAAAAGGTGCTTGTAGGATCGTTTTGGTAAAAATTTGCAAGTAATGTAAAATAATTCTTGAAGCACACAATTATATATTGCTAATCAAAACGACAGCATCGATACTAACACTAAACAAAGAAGTCACTATTTTCACCTTAAAAGTGTCCAAGTTAACATACAATTTTAAAGGAGAATTTAATGGTGTTTTTTTAACTGAAGCCTTATTTTCTGAACTTTGAGGGTCTTAACTTCACAAATTACACCTATTTTTGAAAATTATTCCAGTGGGATTCTACATGAACAGTAGTTTCTGACTCAATAACTGTAAAGACGAATGTTTCGACCTTTTGTCACTGATGGAGCTCCACAGATATGCTCAGTCACCTGCTGTTTTCTGCTGCTGGCTAATGGCTAATATCAAGATACAACAATATTCTCTTGTATCCCTACTGCTCATGCATCAAATTTCACTGGGTTTAGTGACTAGTGGGAAGTCCTGTCCTCTGTGGGACCTTCACATTCTGATGTTGTACATTACTTCTTAGGGTTCGGACAGTTGGGGGGTTAAAGGTGTGATCTGGTGTAAAACCACCTGTGATGCGAAACCAGAACCCAGTCAAGACCTTTGTCACAATAACTGACAAAGTTTTGTTGATAAGCAGACCAAATACCAGTGATTGGCTTTGGGTCGCTGCAGAAACCGTAATAATTATACGTGTCTTGCAGAGAAGTTGTCTTCTTTAAAGTGCTTGTTGGTAATTATCCTCATTATTTTGGCTGTCTTTCTGCTCTCTGAAGTTCAAAAGCTAAGGGAAGAGAAGTCAAATGGCCACTATTTGCTTAATGAGCAACTGTGAACACGAGGGCTGGATCCAGGCAACAGAAAATGGCTTTAATTTGTTCTGACCTTCATGCATAAAATGTTCGTTAACGACTCAAAACGCAACAAAATCACCGGCAGAAAAAAAAAGAAAAGAATAAACGCAGCTCGTTGATCCTGCAGGTTGATCAAAAACGTCTGAGCACGAATGGTAAAAGATTTCCTGTCAAATAAATGGGGATATACTGGCCAGCGTCCGGTGAAAAACAGCATCTGTGCTCAACGGGCCGTCTAACATTAATTAATAACTTCAGATAAAGAGATTGGCAAGGGATGCCAGACAGTATCCCAGCAGCAGATACAATGTCTTCATTCACACAAGCTTCCTGTCCACAGACATGGGGACACCTTCTTCACACAACAGCACGTTAACGAGCCACAAGCGAACGGATGAAGCTCCTCACAGTGCTTGAAATGTGGGACTATTATTATACTCAGTGCTCATGTGAGAGATGGACTGCAAAGTCGGACTTAACTACACTGTACACTAACCTAAACCAGTCCTAAAACCTCCTGGGCATCCCTAGGTTGCACTGTGATGCTGAAATTAGCTTGTGTATTGCGAGAGATTAATTATTAAAGAGCATTTTTTATTAAATGATTTCACGTTACAGTTTCTTGTATTGATTAAAAGTAGTTAAAATGTTGTCAAAATGTAAAAAAAACCCCCAAAACATTAAAAGTCGTTGAACACTATTGAAAAAAAATCAAATGCCTGATTTAAGTACCTTTAAACCGAAACTAAGACAAACATTCACTTTGATTTATCCAACCTTAAATTACAGAAATTTGATTTGGAGGTTTTCTCATGCTTGAATTAACCCTGTAAAACCTGCTTATTTAGTGAATAACTTACCTTTGATTCAAAACGAAAGCCCAATAAAAATGAAATTTTGGTACAAAATGATCTTTCACATTAAAAAAACTTACTGTTACTGTAACAAGAGTCTGTATTAGATTGTATATTTGTGTGTATTAAACCATTATGACAAATCACAGCAAGCTGTGTTTTAATTGTGTGACAGCGATGATCGAAATTATCCTCAATCGAGAGAACATCCACTGACAAAGCCAACATGTTTTTCTAAAGACTGGTTGGAGCAATTTAAATATAAGTGTAAAGTGTAACAGAGTTCATTCTTGAGCCCGTACACTGTATGTAAAAACATGAACGCTCCCCAAAAGACAAGCATCGCGATTGCCCCCTGGTGGCTGGTTCCGGTATAGGTCCTAAACCCCAACCTTCTCCTCCATTATTTGGAGAGTCAACACTTGGGTTAAGTTTAAAAAAAATTCAAATACCCCTCGAGTTAATTGTTTTTCCCCCAAAACAGTTTCTGTCATTCCTTTCACACTATGATTATGATCAAGTGTATTTTTCTGATCAGTTAATACTAGTTCAAGAGAACGGGGTGAAACGTCACAGCTCATGATTGGGAGGTGTGTTGGCGGGAACTCGATTCCGTGGCACCGTTTCCCAGACACCCACTGCTCAGACTCCTAATGATGTCAGCAGCGCAAGATGACGGTGTTCGTTTTGTGGATACTGATGGCTTCATTTTTGTACAGTAGGAGGAAGTGGTGATGCATTTAACGCAATTGGTGTCCTGGGTTGCTGGAAACTGATGATTCGGGTCACTGGCTAGCCTGACCTACCGAGCCAAAGACTCTAAATAAAGTTGGACTCGATAATGGTGCAAAAGATAAACTGGGTGACAGATAAAAATGATTATAATTCATCAAGAAGGGGACGGGAATGTGCAAAGTTACAGGACAAAACAATTGGCCGTATTAGACACAGGAGGACAGTAATGACAGAAAATGTTTGCTAGGGTTGAACATGACCAACTCCTGCTTGTTGCCGTCCATCACAAGACGCCTTTTAGAAAACCAGTCGATTACATGTTCAGTCCCTGTGTGGCAAATACATCCGTAATCAATATGTCAGATCAATGTGCCCTCGAGTAAGACAATAAACTCCAACCACCCAACTCATTCCGTGTAAGCAACTCAATGCGAGTGTGAAGTTAAAGTAGCACAATGACAAAAGCCACCGCATTGGCATGTGCGTCACATTTATCAAGCTACAAGGGCGCTGACTGCACCAGAAGACGCGACCTCAATCTCTGTTGGTATCTGAGTTTCTTAATGAGAGAGATGCTGCTGATTAAGTCACGGCGCTTGATTGACGGTGGAGGTAATGCGAGCAGGCCTTCATTAGTTCATATCTGAGGCGTCTGATATTGTCGCAGGCGGCACGCTAACGCTGATCTATGAGCTTGGACACAGACTCATAAATGTGGTCCGGTTATTAAAGTGCTGCCGTACGTGGCCGACGCATGAAACACAAACGCGTGATGGCGGACAGCAGATATAAATGGACTCCACAGGTCTCATGGATGTTTCATGTGCATGTCCTTCCAAAATGTCAGCGTTTCTGACCACCGCTTAAGTCACTTATGAAAAAAGTGACATCTTTATCACTTTATTAGCAACAACATTGTGAATATCTGGAGCCATTTCATGGTTTTGCTGCACAGTGTCTCCTGCTCGGAATATGTCTTCAACAGATTATTGCCCCACATCGGATCACATTACGCCAAAATGAGCCTGTCAATGAAATTAAGCGTGGTCTTTAACTGCTGCGGAGAAACACCTGGCGAGGACATTACAGACCCCCAGAGGTTTCAATTGAACCTTTTAAATTATCTCTCGCAATAAAACCTATAAAACCAAACTTGATCTACTGTACATAACTTTGATCTGAAATAACTGAAATACGATATATACAATTAAGTCTTGTGAGCGGTTTTTACCGGATATTTCCAATTTTCTTGCAACAGATCACACTGGTGGACTTTTTGCCTGCTGCACGGACTTTTTGCTTTCACACCTTGGACTGGTTTGCCTATTTTGGACTGATACTCCTGGTTTTGATCCTCGCCTACCTTTGACCTGCGAAGTTGGCTTTTAAAAAAAACCAATCAAAAACCAAAACCTGTGGCACATCTTGGGTTAAAGCTGCACATATCTCATATTTTATCCTGTTTTTCATCAGGTCCTCAAAGATTTTAGGTTTTGTCATTGTTTTGTCAGATCAGGAGAATCATGTTAAGGATCATGACCCCCCCCGCTTACACAATATGGCCAATTTTCAGGGTGTAATAAAAACCATCAATCTATCCCTTAATGCATCACTTTGTCTGTTTTGGGTTTTTTTTATCAGTCCTGAGAGCGTTAAACTCTCCAAAACCACATCGTGGATGGCCATCGGCTGCATTGTGGCTGTTTTGTTGGGGAGGGAGACACAGGACCAGCAGCGTTCATATTTCAACGAACCCACCCCGTGAATTCTTGCCGCAGCAGCAAATTCTTTTATGATATAATTTAAACTGATTCAAAATGGCTTCGGCCCCCTGACAGCCAATCAGATGCAAATAAGGAAAAAAAAAATTGAAGAAACAAACCCAACCCAGGACAGGTTTTAGAGTCTAAACTGTGCAAATTTACAGGGCCGCCGAAGGCCCGGCAACCCCTCCCCTCCCACGCGCCGCATCCACACAGTATCTGTATTTACAGCGTATTGATTTCCGCACTTCTTCAGGTGGCGTCGCGTTAATCACTGTGGTTTTTGATCTGGATGAGAGGCTGGTGAGCATTTGCCAGCTTAGCCTCAACGCTGCCTTTTATTTTGTGAATTTATGCTGTTAAGTGGACTCAGAGGCTCCCAACAGGGGAGCGCCGCGGTGTTACGGCACTTTGGGGGAAACAGCGCCACCTCACAGTAACACTACACGTATTAATACAGGTTTAGTTATTATTTCGGTTTACAAGCAATTTTAGAGCTGTCGTAATGCTTCACGCTATCATCTAGAACTGGCAAAAGTGTATGAATCTGGATTGCTGATGTCTTAAAATCCACCTTAGTCACAGTTTAACCGTCAATAACGCTGAATGGCTTCTTATTTTCTTAACTTGTGGACAAACTGGGTCAGCAAAGACAAACTTTAGCGTGACGCCAAACACATTATGTCTTGATTGGCTCTCTTGTTTCAATCTTTAATGCCTCTCCCCTGTAAGCAATGTTTATTGATTTTAATGGTATGAATGTGTAATCCAGACATAATTGGGCTCAATATGCCCTCTAGTTGCTGATGTGTCTATGTTTAATTAAGTTGCCTACTTTATGAATTTCTTTAAAAATGATCTAAAACTCTAGCAATTATCCCAGCAGTACTAAACAGGTGCCTGGAGGGGAAATATTACAGGATCAGCAGCAGCTGTGTTATGAAAACGACCTTATTCAAGATGCTAAACACCTGTACGTATTCACTGATTTTATTAGTCATCATTGGTTTTAAAAAAATGACCCATATTTTAGATTAATTTCTGTGTTTATTGAAGATTTTTTTTTCTGTTGCCTTTAGTTCATGACAATGTTGAATTAAAAACTACATCCAGATGTCGGACTTTTATCTTGATTCAAAGGAAACACAGCAGCACGCAGGGAAACTTCTCCTCACTGATGCTTTCGAGGACATCCAACTGTTCCGTGTCCTGCCAAATCGCAGCAATTTGGATTCAACAAACGAGAAAATTATCCTTTTAGTGACATCTATTTGAACTTGTGTCTCACAAATGAAACGCGTTTTAAATCTACGACCATCCATTCTCACAAACTGCATTAACTCTGACAGTAAATAAAAACGGATAAATGTTCGCTGTGTTGGATTACCAATCGCCAGCAGGTTTTGAGTCTCAAATTGATTTTAAACAATAAGTGAAATTGCTGAAAATAAATGTCAGACTGGAAGGTGGAAAATCAATCTTTTGAAAATTGATGGCAGAGTCTGAAGTTATTTTAGCAGTGAAGCTTTAAGAGACCACTGATGCGTCTGTCAGCTGTATGAGTGAAATCTACAAACACTGCTGAATTACAAATATTCCTCATTACTAGTCTGACCAGTAAAGTTTTGGTTTTCCCCCCAAAAATTAAATAAAAAAAACAATCAACAGCGGTGAATTTAGTTTGTGTGATCAGATTTAACAGTGTCCGTTTCCCTCGTCAACCCTCCCCGTGTGAGTAAAGGTTAAAAGAAAAACAACCCCCTCTCATGGGCGCCATGCCAGGGAATCCACGTGGCGCCGCGTGACCGTCTTGAATCATGCATCAGACCCGGAGCGCCACCCAAAGCGCCCCCTCTTTAGAAAAGCCTGCTGATGGGCAGAGAGACCGGGTTCGGGGGTTGGGGCGTGTCGCTACGGGCTCATTGGGCCCACAGGGGCGCCTCTGTTTACATGCCCCTCCTGACCAAAACAAACGCCGGGGCCTTCACCCCGAGCGCTCTGCCTCTGTGCGCGAACAAACAAACAAATAAAAGGGGAACATGATACAATATGGTGGAGGCGAGGGCGGATTGAAGGGAAGCCAGAGGAGAGGGAGTACAGGACAGTGTTTGATAAAGACACCGTGGATGTGGCTGCCAAAAGCTTTTACGCTGATAAAAAAAAAACACCTTTTCATGCCAGAAATAAATCCACTGAAAGTACGAGAATCAGCCCCAGAAAAGTTGTCAGCTTATAAAGGAAATAATGATCAAATCAGAGATTAAAGTAGACACACTACTGTTTGTCCCAACTAACAGGAAGTAGCAAATGTTTGCTCCACATTAAGAAACTCACCTAATATCTACCAGATAGAAAAGCAAAGGGAGGATGTAGGAGAGGTTTGCTTACTGCAAATGTTGACGTCGACTTAGCAGCAGACGCGTTATTAAATTTGATTTGTGTTGATAAATCCAGTAGAAATGGAAATGCAAACCAACCGCTGGTCTGCTTGAATATCCTGAGCCAATCAGCATCATCAAACCTACGACCGAAGACGGAACGGTTGAGGTGCGGAGCTGCGTGATTAATGACAGGACCAGACATGGCGATTCTAGAATCTGTCGGGGTCCTCACCAGTGTTCATCACCAGCCCGTTGAAACTAATCTGGCACCAAAGGAAATGGTGAAATGTCAGATTAGTTTTTTTTTTTTAATTTCCAAAGTTCATTTACATTAAACATGTACTGTTTTATCTTAGAACGGAAACATTTACTGTGAGAACTGAGCGGGGTCGTATGGGGGCCTCTTTACTGTCATTGCAACGTTTGCACATTTTGAGCTGTGGTTTAGTCCCAGGTGAGACGTTGTGTAAAGAGCCGGAGCATTCGCACTATGGGGAGGTCGGGGTGTTGGATGAGACCCAGGAGGCCTTCTTTATGTATCGATACTGCCTGAACGTTTAGGATCCAATCAAGCTGTTTGACTATAATCAGTTCATGTTAAATATTGCCAAAAGAGAAGCAGTTCAATGATATTAACGAGCGATCGGTGACACTGACAGGATTTTAAAAACTGAGAAGAAGGTGCAGGACAGCCAGTGAGGGACTGTTCGATCATCTAATCCAAACTGAGATGCACTGCGAGACATCTTCTTTGGCCGTCTAAACACGACGTAAAAAAAATACTGACGAAAAAGTTATACTTAAAAACAAATTATGTATCTTAGTAAGTCATTTAATCTTGTGGTTTAAAAACTTCAGAAAACATTGTGTCTCAACTGTACTTCCCAAAGCGTTTCTCGTGTTTCAAGAGATTTCAGGGCGCCCCGACAATATCTTTGAATAAGATAACGTCGCTTCCAGAGAACATCTCGTGATTTGTAAAAAAATCCATGCAAAAACTCCTCCACAATCAAGAGCACTTATCTCCCCCTGCTGGCAGATCGTTTCCTCGACAAAACAAAGACTTTTAGGAACGGATAAAAGTTTGAATATGATGTGAAGTTAAACGGAGAGCAACGCTGTCTGCTAGCATCATTCCCCCGGCTCCCCGCCCGTCGCTCGGTCACGGTGCCCAAACTCCTCTGTCGACGCCCGTCAATCACTGTCTCCTTTGTCAGCGTCGGCCAATCCCATGTCACGGTTTCACCGGGACCGTTTGATTGATGGGCCGGGGAGCCAAAAGGTGGATGGGGAGCCAGTGGCAGCACGGCGAAACAAACGCAAGAACGAAAGTGTGTGTAAGTGTGGCGTGATACCTGAAACAAACATGCCAATGGAGAGGATCATTACCATGCAGTCGCTGTGTGTGTGTGTGTGTGTTTGACAGCCGGCGTGAAGGAGCCGCAGCAGTAAGGCCGTCAGGCAGCCTGCCGCTTCCTGTCTGCTTTAATTGCATGTAGCCCTGGAGACTAAACACACACACACACACACACACACACACACACAGAATCCAGCCCGGGGAACCCCTCCACGCCGCGGCGCTGACAAAGAGACGAGGCTTACACGGCTAAGATGGGAGCTGAACAGCGGGGTCTTTCACTGAGGATGACGACGGCTCGCTGTCGAGACTCGATAAAGACGACAGAGGGAAGAAAGCCAACTGCAAGAGCTTTGGGAGCGAAGCGGGGCCGAGAAAAACCTCCACAGAGCGAGCGACATGTATGCCTCTGCTAGCTATTAATGAGATAAATAAAGTGTGAACACAGTTTTAATTAGCACTGTCACACTGGAAGCTAAATGCGACTCACTGAGGCAAGTCACCCTAAAGATTAGTTTTTCACGCAGACATGTCCCCGGATGTAACTCTTACGTGGTAAATCCTATCAAGTCACACTGCAGCTTCGTCCCCACTCTAGACTCTTCCTCAAAAATGTACATTATGAAGTCCCAAGAGATGAGGTAAACCTCTAACGCAGCAGCAGCACAGTCTATTTCAAGAGTTAAAAATCCCCGGAGAAGAGCATAAAATGTAAGCACTTAAGGGATAGGCCGGACTCATTATAAAATCAATGCTCACAGGACCACTCTCATTTAAAAACGCGGTGGGGAAAAGGTCAGGGAGACAGACACGGGGGGAAG
>KV751365.1:1656780-1670838 GCA_001698575.1 Mola mola | reverse complement strand
TCCATCATTTCGTCCCATTATTTTAGTGACAAAAGCCTCTCCTGAGGAACACTTTGTGCTTATAAATATTCTGATCGACCGCCGTTAGCATGTCAGCCTGAGTCCTGATATATGTCACTTATAATTCCCTGCACGATGGTACCTTCTCAACTCGTCTCAGTATCGGGCGGTTCCATTGCCACTGCAAACACTAACCGTTCAACGCAGCTGGGCGTTAAAAGAACCGCCATGAAGTCACCAGCAACAATGGAAGACGTGGAGGAGATTGTGTTTGTCGTTCTCGGGATGTGGCTGAATGCCACAGCGAGGGAAAGTGACTTTGAGGCAGCGAGACAACAGACTGCTGAATCAAACCGGAGAGTATGAGACACATGACTTCACGTTTCAGCTCAAATGTGACGCCAGAGGGTAGCTAAGATTAGCCCGATATGGTGCAATATTACGGCTCTGACCAATCAGCGGTCTACGGTGGTTTACACCACAACTTTAGCATCGCCTCAGCTCGTGGTACCAAAAAATGATACCACGCAGTACACGCAGCGTCGGAAAGGGGGAATAGAGACACCTGAAACAAGCCAATCACATCAGTCGAGCCAATTTTTGCATCCCAACGCGCACACTCGAAGTTTAAGTTTTACCACTCTTTAATGAATCAAAACAAGCATTAAAAACAGTAACTATAACTACAAGTGTGCTGTACAGTATGAGCTTAACCAGATGCAATAATGCACCCAGCTAAGATTTTATTAAACAATCAAACCAGCTCATGTTACCAAATGTTATATCACTATTGATATTATGTTTGTTGAGCATTTTAAACCACAGCCTGGGAGATTCCAAGGTGTTTTACAACAATCTTACTGCACTAGAAAACCAGACAAAAACCAAAAGGACCTCTAAAACTTGTACGAGTACTCATACACAGTATATATAAAATCATAGTTTTGTATTGAATTTTAGTTAGACACTATTTTTACTTTCTAGGAAGAAAGAGAATCAAAAACTGCATGAGGCAAAGAGAACCCAGAGCGAGAGGAAAAAGAAACCCAAAGGATGACAAACAGTGTCACAAAACGATATGAAACCTCAGCCAGGAGGAGACTCGTTTGAAAACAAGAAAATGCATCAGAAACCAAGAACAGGACGTGAACTCGGCGGTAGAAGTTTGTTCAAAGAGAACGCTCAGGGGAATATTTTCAACAACTTATTTCATATCGGAGAAAAGGTGGTTTCTGCGACGCAGAAACGTACTGGATGTCGAAATGTTTTTGTTGCACGGAATTGCGTCATGGAGCCGGGATGTGACTTGGAAGGTAGTGAGTGCCGGCAGTCTGGGAAGGATGACAACGAAACAAGATATATAAAAGAAAAAGAAAAAAAAAAAAAAACAAGGACCAATCAATTGATGTAATGCAACATTAACGCCACAGAATCCCTCGTTAAAGCGGCAGGACATTGTCTGATGAGAGCAGATCGTCGATTCGGAGCAGCCAGAGAAAATTGGCTACACTTCAGCAGCGCTGCTTGATGGAAGAAACCTTCATTTGGGCGTCGTTTAAGGGTGGATGTTGTTTTCCTGATCGCTCCGACTGCATTAAGGAACATCACAAATACTGATGACCGATGGAACCACAGAATCCTGAAGAAACACGAATTTATCAACGTTAAATTATATTTATATATTCACAGCTGTAGTATTAAAAGGTCTGGAGGGGCAAGTGGGATAGTTTCCCATTTTTCTTTGGGATAAGAATGGACCGATCAGCCTTCGTGGAGGTCTGTGCTCGCTGAGTGCCTTCTGATCACTAAACTGAGCACTAAAACTTTTCTACGGCTCCATGATCAAACTACGGGGGCTGCTGGACTGTTGCCTCTACAGGCAGTACTACGAGAAAGGACGGCGCAAGCTGGTTAGCATGCTAACTTCATTAGCTCGAGATATCTTTGGCGTGACATCAACACCAAATGTTTTCAACAAACGTTGTGACAATATCTTACAAATGGAACCTTTAATGAAAGTGTCATGGTTCACGGTTTCTGAAAGACTAGAAGAGATCTTGCAGCAGTAAGAGGAGGGTTAAAAACATAACAGCTAAGCTTCATCTTGCACCAGGCCACTCGCTGGGAATCCCTGTTTCGCGGCCGTCTGGGTCCTCCTGAAAGCAGAGGGGAGGACCGGTGGTAGCGAGCTAGGATGCCCCTCCTTCCACCTCCTCCTCCTCCTCCTCCTCGGCAGTCACCGAGCTCCTGGTGTCCTCACCACGTCCTGATTTAAGGTAACAGCTCCAATTACACAGTTTAATTATGGCTAATCTGGGGAAACGGAGCCAATGCTACTGAGGCGGTGCGTGCTGGCGGCCGGCGCCCTCCGGGTGGAAGGTGCTGGGGATTTACGACCGGAGAACGCGGTGAGGACGGAGGGACGGGCTGCCAATGAGTGGTAAGCATTCGATAACAGAATACAAGATACAGAACCATCTTCAGATGTGTTTCCTCTTTGCTTGTCGATGCTGATAAACAGCAGCTAAGTGTTAAAATATTAAAATGGCTCCTCACCTGTCACCTCAGCTTTGTGTACTAATAACTCACAGTGACCATGGGAATACCAAACAGTTTGATACATCGTGCTTTTGGCAGTTTGAAGAAGGGACGTGATTAAAAACCAAAATTTGCTATATGCGAATAAGTTGATGCAATTTTATCCCGTGAACAGTTTTCTTTCTTGGCTGAGCTCCGTTCTGCCGCAGCAAACACTTCGGTTTAATCATCGTCTGCACTCCTATCGGACAGCAGATTTTTCTCACCTGAGATTTTCTTTCTGTTCCCTAGCTGGAATCATACTTCTACGCTGGATCTACGCTCTAGGCACTGGCACACCGAAGCCTATCCAGACCTATCCAAAAATGTAACCGTACATTGCGGCAACACAAACCACAGCAGCTGTGATTGGTCTGCTTGGTCGTTGCATATTTCTATTTCATTTCCTGCTGCTGTGGCACAAACATGGACCGAGTCAAAGAGAGGTTGGCTGAAGAAGTCAGCAGACGTGTGCCTTATTTACAACTCTCCGTCACAGCATTAAGACTGCCAGATGGCGGCAACTTCGTGGAAAGAAACTTCTACAAACATCAGACTGGAGGTCGCAGAGTGCACAAAGGTGGAAGAATGTGTTGCAATGTTTTCAATAAAAACTAAGTAACAATATTTATTAACTCCTTCAAGATCTGACGGTTGAAGTCAGCATGTTTACAAGGACAGGAACAAGTACATGAAGAGGGAAGCAGCTCGCTGCCTCGTCACAGAAGACCTTCCTCCAGCTAGCATTTCAATCACATACACTGAACTTAAGATGTTCAACTTCTGTCTCTCCCTTGTGGCGGCTGGAGCAATTTCTCTCTTCCTCAGAGGTTTTTGGTCTTTTTTTTCCTGTATTCTACTGGGCTTCCAGCGCTACCGATTAGTTTATTTGTCTCTTTGAAGACAGGTCACAAGTTCAAACTGCACTAGTTCCCACAATTATTGGAGGCTTTCCGTATTGTGGATTAGTGGATAAATCTTTTGAACTCAGTAATGATTATTAAATTTTTTCCTATAGTAACTAGGAAAGTGGCAATTCGCTAACATAATAATATGAAAACATTAAATCTTTAATTCGATATGCAGTTTTTTTCCTTTGTGTTTCTGACATTTGCCACAGAGCATGCTCTGAATAAATGCATTTTCCGTCGATATTTTGTTAAATTAGTAATTTGATTTTCACGGAATCTCTCACCTCTGTCTCATCTCCAGAATTCTCATTGCACCGAACGCTCTGACCAGCTCTTATTTGTGCTGTTTTCTAACTGAATGACGATCTGCCGCTTGTGACGGACACGTAGAAGACAGGTGTTGTTTCATTACCATCTGCATTTCATGCATGTTAGACACTGGCTGTGTGCAAGCATCATCAAAACACAGACGTTTCGGCAAAAGTGAAGGTGAACTCTATCAGGACCCGAGTGTCTCAGATGTCCTTTCAGAGAGAACAGATAAAATCAACATTCGTATCTTTATTTTCTCAAGGATGGAATGATCAATTTGCTGAAATCTACCATCGGGAATCTTTTGCTGTTTTCATTTTGAGTTAGAGAGGATTGCAGCATTTGGGGCCCCGGCTAAAAAAACGCAGTGGCACTGCTCTGGAAAACAATGCAATCTTTTCAAAGTATTCATCAGCTGATAAAAGCTGCCAAGGTCAGACCTATGGGGAGATTGCTCGATCAAAAACATTATTTGTGCACCGGCTTGTTTGCCCGGAGAGCAATTTCAACAGAGAGAAAACTGCTCGGGAACAACGCAGGTGGTGGCTGGAGTGAAAAAAATGTCTGCTACATTAAGTTTTGTTTAAAAATTTGTACCATAGGAGGGATTTTATGATGGAGCACAGTGTTCTTGAAGAGCATTATTACTTTCCTTGTCCTTGTCACTCAGAAATTTGTAATGGAGGCGACACTTACACAATGTCTATTTTGCCTTCACAGTGTTCTTATCAGTGTTGTTCACAAAAAAAAAACTAAAACAGGTCTGAGCATCAGCCTCCATCATGTCATATCACAGGAGTTCTCTCTATATCCCCGATTACAATGAGTACAATCCACACCAAAATGAAATCCATCAGGAGATCACATGCGTTCATGATGGCACCCTGAGTGGCCATTTTTGTGCGTGAATCAGGAATTTTGGGGAATATATCCTTGCAGTTGTGGGTTGACCTTGGACAGTAAAAAAGTGTAAGAATCTTTCTGCCTCGCTTTGCTTGCACTAATTTACCCATTGGAGTGTCTCTGCAGTTAGTGTTGATTCTTCACAATCAGCCCAGGCCACCGTCTGCCCAGGTGTCAGCTGCAGCCGATGGATGCACCAACCGTGTGTGCGGTTGAGTGTGTTGGGGCAACATCTTGGACTGATCTCAAAACCCTCTGTATGTTTTACAAAATGCAACCATTTAGCCTCGGCTAAAGGTTTAAGATGAAACGTTATCGTTTGATAGATCTGTTCGTGTCCTTCCATTATTTCTATACAGCTGTGGTTCTAAAATTTTATAAAGGCTGAACAAAACTAACACTGACAATGTTAATGACTCCGTGATTAGTAGGGGTGGGAAAAATTGATTTGTGTAAGTATCACAACTTTTAACGTGACAATTTTAAAAATCGATTTTCTCCCCAGAATCATTTTTTGTTACGACTCAATGTCATATCTGTTCCTGATAAAAACAGCCAAGGTGAGCCGAGAACAGCTGAAACTCCCCTCCGGGAAAGGCCGAACTAGACATGAACAGCTGTATGTAAACGGTGTCATGGAGAGCTCTTGAATTGTGGTAACACCACCAACAGAAGTGCTCTTCTTGCCCGTCACCATCCTGAGCTACAAATGGAGCAAGCTAAACTACTGGCTGCAGCAATGCAACAACGCTGGATGGGACACTGAATAAACTCACATAAAGCAAAACTAATCACAAAGTGAGTCAAAGATCTCTGCCTCTGCTTATAATAAAGTAGAAAATATGAGGTTTCCAAACATGAAATGCATCCTGGATACAGTGTCTCTAGACGTGTATGATTTAACTTCTGTTTTTCTTTTGAACAGAAAATAATATCACAATAATCGTAACACAATTGACAGCAGAGTTGGGACTCTGATGTATCGTGATATAGTCCAATCGCGACAAAAGCAAATTGTCCCAGCCCTTGTGGTTATTACTCATTTTGAAAAGATGAGTACCATAACCACTTACTATAGCTGGTATTGTCCAAGAATGAGACACGCTGGGTTGACCTGAAGCAACGTCCCCAGACAGCACAAAGTTATTCCATGGGTTAGGGGTTTGGTTTGCCTCTCACCTCAATGTTAACGTTACGATTACGTTTGGCCAGTCAGTTCTAAGGAACTATTGTCAGATACTGACGTCGCACAAGGTGACCTTTAGCATCGGCTAGAGCCATGCAAGGATTTAATGTACCGTAATGTAAAGCTGTCAGCATCAGTTTATATGACTTGAACAAATTACATTAAGATGCGAGAAAGTGCCAAGAGGAAGCCAACTGTCACCAGTCCCATCCTAAATCTAACTGTGCCTAAACTTGGCCAAAGTAACAAAAACCTTGAGTGCAAGCCTTTGTGCATCAGCAAAGGTTGCTAAAAAGGAGGCCCAGTGTATCATCCACACATTTGCTGTGCATCAGAAACGGCTTGCTGGACATTAAAGGGTAACTGACGCATCGGGATGAGACGCGAAGGGCCCGTTTGGTTCATGCATGATAGAAAGTAGCTGTCCAACTGGGCGCGATAAGGTTGAGGTGTTACTAATGAACAACAGACATTGTTGGGATTCCTGTGTGTTCTTGCCTTCGCCTTGTGAGGACGGATACAGGATTGAAATCAAACCTGCCTGTCCGTCAGTGAGAACATCCAGCCTGTAACTTGAAAACTACAGCACCCTTCAACTTGAAGATTATACACAGGAAAGGTCTCCACAATATTTTGGACCTCTCCAAAGAGGTTTCTGTATCTGGATCCAGATGTGGATTGTAGAATGTTTTTAACAACGCCTCTTCATTTTTGGGAGATATATCTTTTGATGATTTGACTTACAACTTAAAAAATAGTCAGAGCACAAAGTTAAACAATCGGAAATATCATCAAAAGGTAAGGTTTGATCCAGATTGCAGTCCGTTAGTCAGACTGACAAATTAAAGGGAAGTGCATCAGAAAAAAGCCAGGATGTGCAATCTCTTCTCTTCTGCTACGTTTGTAAAACCAAACAAGAAACATACATCCAAATGGTTATACAATAAAAGAGAAAAGAGAAAAACCTCTTTGGTTTATTAAACCGGTGACACCATCCTTAATGACAGGAAGTCATAGAGTATTTAATCAAAAACATTTGTGTTTATAGTTCTTAGTCCAGAGATTCAAAGACGATACTTGTGGTTTTTCTTTCATTATTTCAGAAAAGAATATTGTCAGATGCTCTGTTTTACCAAGCAGATATTACTTAGGATTGCGTTGCTCATCTATCCTTGTTTGACCTGGTTTACTTTATAATGCTTCAAACAGTTGATCAAATTAGACCCAACGCAGTGAGTGACTCTGCCGTCATCAGCATAGAAACGTGTTCCCTACTGTTTGTGACACACACACACACACACACTAACATGATCAAGGGGCGAATCATTTCTGATGATCATCAGGCACAGTTCATGCTGCGACTGAGGACAGCCACATTAGCCAACAAGAAGAAGACAAACAACAGTAATATACATTAACTAGTCCATAATATGCACACGGAACGATCGAAAGGTGAGAAGCAAAGGAACAAATGTTGCTGTCAGCGTAAAGCAGGAGACTGAGGCGAAATCAACTTTAAATACGCACAATTATCTTACCAACCAATGTGGTATCGTTGATGACTAATCAAAGCTAAAAGATCTCATTTATCATAATGAGGTTTGTTGGTGCATCACTTCTTGGAGATGTGGCCTGTTGAATGAATTAAGCACCGAACACAAGCATAATAATCCCAGAAAATGTGTCTGAAGGTTTAATATGCCTGTCTCAGTTTTGACTTTCAGTTGTTGCTTTCTATTTTATTTAATAGATTTTCTACCCTTAATGCAAAAAACTGGGGGTTAGTAGGTTAATTGCCCCTAGGTGTGAATGTGTCTGTGGATGGTTGTTTGTCTCTATATGTCAGCCCTGCGATGAACTGGCGACTTGTCCAGGGTGACCCCGCTGAGCTGAAAAAAGGCTCTGCTCTCACAGTTTTGCCAGAAATAGAAAGAGCAGGAAATCCTCACACACAAAACAGAAAACAGAATTTTCATTATCAATGTAGAAAATTTAGATATCACTGCTGACGATCCACTGTCAGCATTTGTACTTTAATCATTTTGCCAAACTGGCATCAACTGTTAATTATGCTGCATCGGGGTGTGTTTGATATGCATCGCTTGGCAGACTCACCTGGGGTGTGTAAGAACAGTGTGGTACAGTAACACTAATCTTAACCATCTTCAACTTTAGGGCATTATTGCTATTAAAAGTAATTATGTAGGTACAATAACCGATTTGTAAAAAATACTCAAGTACATAAAAAAATGAATTTGTTACTTCCACCTGTCGAAAAAAAACCCCAACATGGACTCTCTAATACATGAAAATGTTCACCCTTTTTTTTGGCCTTTATAAAATTGACTAGAAACTCAGCCTTCAATTTTACGCTAAACCAACATTTTTACAGCAATTAAATACAAGCACAAAACTACACATTTTGTTTTATAATCTTCATTTCTGAAGCTACTAAAAATTCCTCATTATGATTCATCACAACGCTCATCATTCGAATAAATGCTGTTTTTCAGTGGTTCTGAAAAGTTTCAAAGTGTTGAGTTTTGAACAGTTTAAGTGCTTGTTTACTTGTTGCAATGAACAAAAAGCCTCAGCACACATGCAGTGATGTATGTCAAAAGAGACAAACCGAACAGTGTGATATCGCTGTGACCTTTGAGTCCCGTCGGCTCCCTGAGGGACTTTATAGGGCTGCGCTGAAGTTTAAATCGCCTCAAATACTGCAGCCGTGCAACGCAGGTCATGTGGGATCTGACACTTCTTTTTCTAGTGTTACGCTCAGCTCAGACTGGAGCATCAGCTGAATGAATACAAAAGCAATTATTATAATGAACCACACAGCCACATCTGCACAAAAAGTAGCTGCATTTTGTTTTTTAATTCATTTTACTGCATTGGCTCTTACCTGTCGCACATCATTCTATCGTGTGGTACCTTCATCATCACAGTGATGCTTTATTATTTATTGTTATACATTAAATATTTACATTCACTCAGCCCGCCGTCTACCCTGCAAAGGCAAAAACTGTAGCGTCAGATGACGGCGGTGAATCTCCAGAGTGGTCTGAAAACAACAACAATCCAGAGGCTGATGTAAGAAATGCCAATTTGTGATAAAATTCTTCCAATTCAATCACTCAGAATTCATTTTCGTTATTTAGCTATCTAATGAATAAAGAGTATGTTAGTTATGGTGTTAAGCGTGAACGTCAGTGAACTGAGGCGACACAATAAATGTGCCTTTGTGAGGCTACGCACAACACAAACAGGCTGGCTTTTAAATCATGACTGTGTTACTCTTCTTAGAAAAAGAGGATTCTTAAGCCGGCAGCCAGCACAGTTTGTGTTCAAGGTGCAGCAGCTGAGTGGAGTTGCAAGAATGGAAGTGAAGGCCATCAGCGATGAGGCGGAGGAAAACTCTGGCACTGTGTGAGATTCACCTTTACCTGCTATCACTGCACCTCTCTGTGAGAACACGTCTTTGTGTGCATTTAAATATGTTTACGTCCGTTTCTGACATCCTTCTGAGAGGCGCCGTAGTGTACTCACGTGCAGAGGTTCAATACCAACATGAGCACCAGTTATTTAATGTACTGCCAGTAGCTGAAAGAAGCTTCCGTTGTACAGTAAAAGTATCAGCATCATTTTACAAGATTCATTAAGGAAAGCTGCCTCATTCTTAATTCTAAACTGTGTGACTGTGTTCACTATGAGTGAAGGTTAATCACTAAATTCAATTGCTAAAGCAGCTGAGTTAGCTGTGCAAGAGCTACATATGCGTGGCTGCCAAGAATATAGACTGGCAAAAATTTTAATTATATTTAAATACACAATTTACCTCAAATTATAAAACATTATGCTGATGATATTATGCTAAACTCTGAGAAACTAAAGAAGTACCTGTGGCCTTGCCATCAGAATACCAATCAGCTTCCTACCTCAGACTGAAGCCCCTTTTTACACACCACATTTGATAGGGGTCTGGAGCACCTCTGTCACGTTTACTGTCTGCGTAAATGTCCCAGAGGCATAATGAAGGGTCAAAGGGGTCAAAGTTGTTGTGTCGGAGGTAGTAACAGTGCTGACTGTGTAAACGGAGTGAGCAGGTGAGGTGGAACGGCAGCTTGCTATCTAAAAATCTCTCGGTAAGGTGGAGTTATGACGGCACTTTGGAGTGCTGTGTACATAAACAAAGGGTCTTTGATGCAGCAATATTGCATAATCTCTGCATAAAACGGGCTTCAGACTAATAAACTCATCCTCACAATTCACTACAAGTAATAGGTTTAATTCTGAATCCATTTCATGGATTTTTTTCAATCAATACTCAGACCTGTTTATAAAGGCAGAAACTGCAAATTAGTTTAAGATCATTTCAAAATTTTTCTATTTAAAAGACATGTAGTTTATGGTCACCGACGATTTAATATTCTATGATGTTTCCTCTCTTCTTTGAACCTTTTATTACACTTTTGTTTCCTTCCTTTGGAAATCGTAAAGACTGTCCAACCAGAGACAACATCTTTGACGCTCTAGTCACAAAAATTACAACAATCTTATTCTATTTTTTTTTTGTTCACAAATCGACTACAAAGGTGCACACTGCCCCTGCTGTGTTGGAGTGATGGATGCTGTGCTCTCTAAAATCACTGACTGCTGTTTCGGTTTGTGTAATTGGCTCTAATTATCATTATCTGCCAATAGTTGATTCAATAAATTTCCTCATTATTAGTTGAACGTCTTGGTTTAATTTTAGAGTTAAAGGTTTGTTTTGCTCTCCAACAGAGTGTTATATGGAGACTAATAAATGAATCTTGCACTCAGCTAAAGGACTAATAACATTGTCTGGGCTAAACTGGTCTAGGTTTAAATGGATGATTTTATGTTCAAATGAAGCCAAATCCTATCTATCTTTTTAACAAAAATGACACTTTTGTCAGCCATGTTTCAGCTTGTCAAGGCATTGACTGGTTTTCATTTCATTTGATATGAGCCAGTAGCTACAATGAACTCAGAGAAACTTGGTAATAGATTTACAAATGCTTCCTAGGTTCCTGCACCTTTGCCACCATTTGCAAGAACGCCTCCATTAAATGAACTGTTCAAAGTAAAAAAATGAATCGAGCTTGGGTAAAGGGCTGTCTCCTATATTCATTCTTTCAGTATTGATTAATTATATTATTTATATTTTGTCCACCCAAAGTTCAACGATCCCGCGGCAAATCTTCAGATTGGCTGAAACCGAGTAACAATTGGCATGTTTGCTTAATAAATGACTCAAACAATGTCCGATCGTCAACTGGCAAATGCATTTATTGACTTCACGAAGATGGGCTGTGTGATGCCTGAGGTGTGTGATTATGTACCTGCATGTATTCTGCATTCCCACGCCGCCTGCACAAGCCCACAGCACAGCTGTACAAACAGATCAGCCCACCATCACACATTAGCCGTGTCAACGGCAGGACCGCGGCGCACATCCGCCAAATGCCTGACTAACCTCATGGAGAGAGGCAGACATTCTGCGCAGTGTGTAATGGTCTGCCTTGTAGGAGGGGGTATACAAGCGAGCCTTCAGGCCCTGGCAGTCCTCTCTGTGCCCACCTGGAGAGCGCCGTGCCTGCGTAATAGTGCCTGTCAGTATCAGGCAGGCCCCGCACACCAGCAGCCAGCCTCCGAGCCAACAGAAACCTTTAGCTGCAGATGCCACGCAGTGTGTGGTGCTGTGGTTCCTATCACCAGGAGGAGAAGGGGTGTGGGGGAAGGCAGATGTACTGATAACACAGCAACAACACAGCAGTACAGCCAACTCATGTCTAAAACGTACAAAACACACGGTTTCTCTCTTTCTGATTCTTTCTTGCTCACCACCCTTAAATCTCCTCAGACTGGGAAAATCCACAACAGTATTTTATACCAGCCAGTTATAACTTTACTTTGAAGAAATGCCCAATCAGGTTTTCCACCCACTCTGTGGCAGGCCAGTGGAGGTATCTATGTATCGACTAAAGCGTAAGTGTCGATGACGTTTTGTGAGCTGATGGAATTTGGGCTGGTTTATGAAACCTTTGCAAATCTGAAGCAAAAACTGAACAAATCTATAAGGCCCAAAAGTTTGTTCCGACCTCTGATAAGACCCTGCTGTCGGTGGGTTAGAAACTGCTGACTTTCGCTTCAATGGGCACACGGTTACCATGTACCATGAGTTGACAACATTAAAGCAACCCCAGAACAAATAAAGCCACAAGCTAGTTTCACACTGCTGCTTTTTGAGCTTCACATACACTGTATTTCAGCTATCAAGCTCCTCTCCTGTGGAACTATCTTCCAGTCATGGTCCAGGAAGCAGACACACTCTCTTCTTTTAAGAGTAGCTAAAAACTTTCCTCTTTGAAAAAGCTTATAATTTAGCCCCTATCTGGCCCCTGGTTATGCTGCTATAGGCTCAGATGGCCAGGGGAGATCCCATGATACACTGGGCTCCTCTCTCCTTCTCTTTCTCCGCCTCCATCTTGGCTCCTCTTAATGTCCATGTCCCATCAATGCATTACACTAACTTTACTTCTTCCCTGGAGTCTTTGTGCTCTGTCGGCTGCTGTGGTTCTGCTTGACAGCCACAGCTTATATTAGGACAGGAGCTCATGTCCGTCTGGATTTATAGATTTCACCTGGACTCATGGACTTCATACACTTTAACATGTATCAGCAACACTGTCATGTTCTGTCCATGTGACATCTACTTCACATCTGCCCGCCCCAGGAAGGCGGATCCCTCCTCTTTGGTTCCTCCTGAGGTTTCTCATTTTTCCCTGTTCAGGGTTTTTGAAGTTTTTCCTCACCTAGTTAGAAGTTCTAAGGGCAGATGGTGTCGCATTTGACGAACCCTAATTTTGGAAATTTTGGCCTACACAAATAAAAGTTGATTTGGTTTATTTACAGTTAGTGTAAATGTATAATATGAAACAAAATGTGTTTCTCATTTTCCATATTAGAAAGGGAACAATTAACATATTCTAGACTACAACGTTTGGAATTAAGCAGTTTTTTTTATTGTTTGTCATTGGTCTGTCTGAAGCTGAATAACAAAATGAGAGTATTTATTTATTTATTTTTTTATTTTTTTGATAAAGTCAAGAATGATACAACCACATTCTGGAATCAGTTGTGTATATTCAGAGAACTATGTGAGGTTACAACAGCTAAGCATCTGCTGCTGGCTGGGAAACACCTGCAGGGTGGCTACATGTTTAATCTAAAAAGTCTTATTTTCTGTTTCTCCACATGTTAAATAGAAAGGTTGCAACATGTGGAGGTGGAAGTCTTGGCACTGTTAAGAAGGTAATTATGACTGTATGATTACAATCCTATAAAGGTCACGCACGCACATCTTGAGCTCTTTCTTCATTTGCGTTAACGAATGACTGGACAGCACAGCCACCTGCCATCGCACATAACACGGCGCTGGCTAATCAGGCGTGAGACGTAGTTAAGAAAGGACAGGCCATTTGTTCAGTGACGTGTGCCGTCCAGTCTTAATTACGGCTCAGCGTTCAGGACGTCAAAATAAGTCTACAGGTGTCCAGTGTCGTTATGATGCAGCCACACAACTCTGCACAACTTTCCCAGGTTTGCACTTTGTCTGAAAGAACAATAGACTTCACAGGTGTATGGAAATTCTTTCATTTTCCTGCTGTTTGATAAGCTCGACTGTAGCACACAGCAGATTTAGCGCTGATGGGAAATATGCTGTGAGTACAGCTGAGAGAAGGATCTTGACCAGGTATGAGGCAGATGTGGATACAGAAGGTGCAGGGACAAACAGCTACTGCCAGGGCGGAGGCTAAAAAAATGTTATTGCATGGGGAGGGGTTTCAGTAAGGGCAATTACCTCTATTAGTCCCTGGTCATACTGACACAGGAAGAGAGTTTACACACCCAGAATGCTGTACCATCCACCAAAAGGGCAGCTCTAATAACAGAAATGAGAGAAAGTAGAACAAAAAAAATATGGAAATGCTTTAAAAATTTTGAAAACAAGGTTGTTTTCCCAAGTGAAACAAACTACAAATCATTTTTTGCTTGCTCCGTGGCTTCATATTGAAATTTAAGTTTAAATCCCAGATCGCCAAACAGACAAACACCCCAAAAACACACACGGACTTTAGTGAA
>KV751365.1:1641061-1651972 GCA_001698575.1 Mola mola | reverse complement strand
GCCCCTTTTACCTCTGGTGTCCACCAGCGGGTCCTGGGGTTACCGCCACGACTAGCACCAGCGACCTTGCTACCACAGCTTCGAGCAGCCGCCTCGACAATGGCAGCGCGGAACATGGCCCACTCAGACTCCATGCTCCCCACTACCTCCGGGATGTGGTTGAAGCTCCTCCGGAGGTGGGAGTTGAAGACCATTTTCACAGGGTCCTCAGCCAGACGTTCCCAGCAGACCCTCACTATTCGCTTGGGCCTACCTGGTCTGTCCGGCTTCTTCCCCCGCCACCTGATCCAACTCACCACCAGGTGGTGATCAGTTGACAGCTCTGCTCCTCTCTTTACCCGAGTGTCCAGCACATATGGTCGCAGATCAGATGATACGACTACAAAGTCAATCATTGACTGTCGACCTAGGGTGTCCTGTTGCCAAGTGCACTTATGGACACTCTTATGGCTGGACATGGTGTTAGTTATGGACAAACTGTGACTAGCAACGAAATCCAATAACTGAACACCACTCGGGTTCAGATCGGGCAGTCCGTTTCTCCCAATCACACCCCTCCAGGTCTCGCTGTCATTGCCCACATGAGCGTTGAAGTCTCCCAGTAGGACGATGGAGTCCCCAGTAGGGGCACTCTCCAGTACCTTTTCCAAGGACTCCAAAAAGGGTGGGTACTCTGGACTGCTATTTGGCGCATAGGCGCAAACTACAGTCAGGACCCATTCTCCAACCCAAAGGCACAGGGAAGCAACCCTTTTCGTCCACGGAGGTAAACTCCAACACATTGGCTGAGAGCTGGGGAGCTATTAATAAGCCCACACCTGCTCTCCGCTTCTCATCTGGGACAACTCCAGCATAGAACCAAGTCCAACCCCTCTCAAGAAGACTGGTTCCAGAACCCGAACTGTGCGTTGAGGTTAGGCCGACTATATCTAGCCGGTATCTCTCAACCTCTCGCACAAGCTCAGCATGAGGACGGACCCATGTCTCTTTTTCGGGCTGAGTCCGACCGGACCCCATGAAAAAAGGCCCGGCCACCAGGCGCTCGCCTATGGACCCCTTCCCCAGGCCTGGCTCCAGGGCGGGGTCCCGGAATCCCTCCGGGCAGGGTACACAAGTCCTTTGTTCTTCACCATCATCGAAGTCTTTGAATAATTCTTTTTATTTAAAAAAAAAAAAAATCCCTTTGTGACATTTAAATTGCTTGGACTTACAGAAATTCTTCACCTTTGCCACATTTATGTTGTGGGGAACGAATATGCTAATATAGAGCTGGAGCAAACCTACTCTGTCATTTACTGTCTTTTTAACTAATCTACTATACGCCGCACAGTGGCAAGTTCTAAGATTTGAGTAATTGATCCATACAAAATGAAACGTATGCAAATTGTTTGAAAAGTTTTCAGATATGTGAGTCAGGTAGAAAGTAAAAGTTAACTAAAATTTATTTTTCAAAAATAATATAAAGTTCTGTCAGGGACAAAGCCGAGAAGACGGGCAAGGTTATCTTTTGTGCGTTTTCCTGCCAAGTTGCCTGTGTCAGTTGTTGAAAGAACAACTTCTTTTCTGATGTTGTCACACTGCTGTTGAGTGTCTCTCCAGGAACTTTGTCAAATTTGTTTTGTTAATTGGCTGCATTTAGGGTTTAATAGATTATATTTCCACTGAACACATCACATCAATATGCCTACTGAAGTCTCCGTGCATCTGCTGTGATGAATTCCAAAGACCAAAAAAGCAGCGATCAGAAAAAGTCAAATTACTGCCTCTCTTACTCAGAGGTGTGGTCAGGAATCCTGAATGACCCAAGAATGATGAGCAGGAGATGTGCTGGGGTCAGACATGCAGGCTGCTGAACGCTGTAGGGACTAAAACCTGTAAAACTCCTCCCTGCTGCCCAGTCTTATCCACATTGCATGTACAGAGTAAATATGCTGATGCCTACAAACATAAATCATTATACTGTCTTTATAAGTAACCCTTTTCAGGTCATTTTAGATGTCATTTCATGCATTTTAAGCTTTTTGTCTCTGCATTTGAGACATTCAGGAAACATAAATGACTTTTGTCTCCTCCAGACTCCTGGATCCACTGCTTGTTTGCCCATCCACTTCCTCAAACTGTGGACTTTCTTAGTTTTGATATTATACTATCTTACATCATTTTCTTTATTGCATAAATGTCTTTGCACCTTAATGCAGGTGCAGACAGAAAAAGAAAATCAAGCATTCTGACAACAGTCACTGAAATGAATAAGGACATTGATGCGTTGATCCCATTCAATGAAACCAGGCTGGCTGTTAGCAATAATTAGCATTTGAGATTTTTTGGTTTATCTCAATTAACACAATTCAGATACAATAATGATAGTTCAGGCATGTGTAATGTAAAGCTTCTGCTTCATTCATGCTTCACCATCAGCAGCTCATAACTCAGCTGACTGGCTGGCTCTAAGGTGTTCATAGCATCCTTTATTACCCGACACTCCTCACTACATTCTGTGCTGGTGCTCTGAGAGCTTCATCAAACAACAGAGCTTTACTCGCTCAAATCTTAGCTGTGTCAATATTTGTGATAAATGGTCACTTTCCTCCAATAAATGTGTCTGTCTGCAACAGTGATGGGAGCAACTTTGGGGCAACATGGTGTTCTTGTCACTTTTATTTCACGCTGACCCCTCAAGGAGGTAAATGGATACAAGTGCACATCTAAGGCTGAAGTAATAGACAAATGTATTTCCTAGAATTTAAAGTAAAATAAAATTCAAGAAGTATATGATTCAAAAACAAATGGAGATGTGGAGCCCACAAAAAGTGGAAATTCTGAGATGAATCTTTCTCCGAAAGCAGACCGACGCAAAAAATTGTCATTTCAAAGTGCTTATATTTGCGTTTAAGTTGCGATTCAGATGCCGGATTGTCAGGCACATAAATGAGCAAGCTCAAGCCCACAATAATTTATGTTCCGCTGTTTTGTCTTTATTGGTTTTTACTGCATGCAGTTTTTCCCCATTAGCTTTGCTGCTGCAACAACCTAATTTCCCCGCAGGGATCAATAAACTTTCATGTTATCCTGGTGTCAGATACACGCAGGCATCAATGAGAAAATGAGAATTCATTTCTCCGCCTGTGAAATAAAGCTCGAACCTGCAAGGCCCGTTTAAAATTCCTTACGGACAAAACAAATGCTCTCCTCTGCACTCTTTGGTGAACTTTTTTTTGGTATTTCTAAGCTGTCAGCTGTGATGCAGTATGCTAATATTCAATTTTTACAGTGTATGATAAAACTATAATAAACACCATACGGGGTGGTGATGGATGGCGTGTTGTAGGTTGCGACTCGCCGACTGGCTGTTTGCTATTCCTCTATCTGGCGGCCCTTGATGGAGGGATTTTCTCCGCTCGTCTCCCTCTCTATCTCACAACAGGGTTTCGATTGGCCATAATTGGCTCCTGTTTGAAGCTAAGTATTGATCACCTCGACAGACCCTCCATTCCAGCCTTCCTCTCCCAACCTTCTCCCTCATTCGCCTTTACCTGCCTCCTGCCCGACGCTCTCCAGTCATTTCTCTCGCCGATCTCGCGGCTGCCGCTTTGATAAGCGTGGTGGATGGCGGGCTGTCATCCGTGTAGACTAACTCTTGAATCAATACGCAAAAGCAGACGCTCAGCAGTCTATTTCCTGCACAGATGGTGAGGAATAGCAATGCCACGAGATGGAAACAAAGAGGCTGGGACTGAAAGAGAGGTGTGAGGCAGCGATGGAGCGGGTTGCAAACATCAAAAATGATATTTTCCTTGAGATCCTGTTTGCTTTTTTTAATTTGTTGCTTTGTTATCCAACAATGTAACATACATTTACATAAAGAGAAGGGAAACTGATATCAAAGAAAACAGACTTGGAATTCTCAGAATAAGTGTTGATTTTATATGAAAAAATTTATTCACAGGACACCACCTGGTTGTGCCCAAAGCCACGAAAAATCAATCTCAAGGTTTTGAAGTCATGTTTTTGTGACCAGTCAGGGATTTATTTCTGCACAAGAAATCATTCAACAATGCCTTTATATGAAAATAAGCAATTGATTAATAATAATGTGAGATACTTACGGCAGGTAGTGGATATGTCTTAATAGGAGAAAACTGTAATTTACAATGTAGAATGTGTGAGTTTTGATGAAGGGGAGGTTACATTTGAACCAAAAATGTTGTCAATTTAGAAAAATAATCTGGCATCAACTCTCCTTCCGAGAAGCGAAACTATGCCGTGAAAGGTGTTTGACCTGACAGTTCTGATCTGTTTGGCTCCGCGGTCCGGTGTCGGCTCAGCCGTGAGTCGCACAGATGAGTTGCGCTGGTTCGAGATTGCCGCCAGAGTTTAGCCTGAAGATTATTACTTTCAATTCTTCACGCAAATAAGCTCAAAAGAAGCCAAGTTGGCATTTCTTAGTTTCAAAAATGTTATTCAGCAGCAGAATTTAAAGAGAATTGCACCGAAATGTGGACGGAGGTTAAGAGCAATAAAAAACACAAAAAGTATTCAAATTAGCATTTGCAATTATTTGACAAAAAGGGACACAAAAGTTACAAAAGGGTACAAAATAAAAAACACAAACAGGCTTGAGAAAAACCAGGTTTAAGCTTTCTTCTCCAGTTGGTAAAATTCATAAGCTCACTCTCGGATGAGATCAGAGTTGTTACACGAAAGAAAGGCACAAATTCTTCCCCATTTTCTTTAACCACGCGATTGGGAGAATGTTAAAACCGTATTATAAAGAATAATTAATGCAGGGTTAAATAAATCAAGTTACAAAACAAAGATGATTTGAATGTTTTTTATGATTTTCTTATCTATAGCTACTTAGTAATAACGTGATTAATCAATCGTGTGGACATGGCACAGTGCATACATGTATGTGCCTATTCCTTCGCAATAATTAAGAATAAAGAGTACCCCTAGATGGCACTGTGGCAAAATGAAGAGGGTAAATTAAAACAGGACAGATCAAAATTAGAAGATCAAGTTTCCTTTACATGTGATTTTGGTTATGGGCAAACTCCAAATGGAGTCAGCAACACATTACTAATGATAACATTTACAAATTGATGCATATGAAATACACAAAGCTCTGAGTCTGTCTGACATTCCGAGAGTCTTTGGTTGTGGTTTTTTTAGGCACGTGAAGTGACATTTTACGTCCTTGTGGCGACGGTCTCTTTCTGGACTTTTGGTCTTAACGGTTGCAAATACAACAGAGCTCAAAGATGTCTGGGTGTCTGCACCCTCTCTGGTGTCGTTTTAAGGCATGACACATGCCAAAGTCAGCACAGTAGTAGTACAGTAGACCACCTTTATATGTGGTCTAATTCTATGGTTGAGTCTAGACCACAACACCGTTTCCAAAACGTTTGAATGCTATGTAAAGACAATGGGGATCATTTTTTTAATTCTTTCTTACTTTTTATCGATTGAACATAACTAATGCATTTAACGTTTGCTCTCAAGTGTTGATTTTTTATATTTTATTTCAAATATTCTCAATTTGACAGCTCATATCAAAGAAGTTGGGATACACACACATGCACCAAAAAGGTTTAAGAGGCTCAAAAAGAACAGTGTTTGCTATATTACACATATATGTTCCATCATGTCTTATTGAGAGACACAAAGGGTTTCATGTACCTGGAATGAAAAGTCCGTTTCAGTTTTATACTACTTCAACACATGACGCAGCGCAGCGTACTTTCCAAAGAGATAAAGTGCCTAGAGGTTTGAAACCAAGCAACACCAGCCATTTTATAGACCTAAAACTGTAGGTGTAAAGCCTAAAGTGAAGCGAAGTAGACCTTGTGATGAGAAACAGGATAGGAGACACTTTAGTGTCAGGCAGAGACGCTACAGGGGAGGCTTGTATCAGGCAAAGCTTAGCACGTCAGCTGGCAACACCTTGGTTACAGGACACAAAGAGAGCAATGTCTGTGAGTGACAGCTTGGGATGTGAGTGGGTTATCTGTGAATGATCTTGAGCTACCGGCTCCTGATATCAAAGTGGAATCATCTAGTTCCTTTATATATTTGAGATGAAGCAGATGTCTGCAGTCGAAGTGTCTAAACCTCTCCAAGACACACCAAAACAATCCAGGTGGTTAAACAAGTACAGGTAAGAGGAAAAATACGGGGGATGTTTGCGTTTTATTAATGTTTTACTTATTGGGGCTGTTTAGAGCTGGTATCACCACACGTCTTAGCTGATCCGATCACACCTGGTCAGCTCCGAGTACGTGAGCTCACACCGGGCTTTCCAACGCATCTCCGCATGCGTCCTCAGTGACCACATGCGATAGGATCTTACACCCTGCTCTGTACTCAGATAAACGCATTTAATATTTCCATTTGCAAATGTGTCGGGATTTTAATCCAGTCGTGGGGACCATTGCACTCACAGTGCACAATCTGCTGGGAAACTAAAGAAGAGTGAGTCCTGTGTTTGGACGACAAAGCTGAAGATTTTGAAACATGACGTGTTTGATCCACTCATAATATAACTACAGGTTTTAGGACATTTGCAGATGACATTGTCCTGTGTTGTGCTCGTGCACTTGGTAAGCCTGACTGACGATTTACTTCTGCTTGTACCGAGAATCTCACCGAAGGAGGATGTCATTCAGCGTGGGCCAGGACACATTTAGGTCCACATTGCTGTAAGAATTTGGATACTTCTGAATGTACTTTCTGATCTGAGTGTTCAGATCAGAAAGCGTTGACTCCTGTGATTCAGTCACTCACAACGCATGTTAGTGCCAAGTCCATATTTTTGGAATCAGCGTTATACAGCATGCAATGATACTTAAAAAAAAAAAACCCAAATATCTTCCCGGCACAAAGTTAATC
Source organism: Mola mola (assembly GCA_001698575.1). Taxonomy (NCBI): domain Eukaryota; kingdom Metazoa; phylum Chordata; class Actinopteri; order Tetraodontiformes; family Molidae; genus Mola; species Mola mola. The sequence goes on along the minus strand of KV751365.1, from coordinate 1,645,084 downwards.
ACATGAAGGAAAAAAAAAAAAAAAGAATGCGATTGTCCTTGACAGAGTTCTAACCCCATCCAGCAGCTCCTGGATAGAATCATCAGTGTCAGTCGTTGTCAACGGTACAGATATCTATATCTATATCTATACCCCCGGTTTGGGGTTTATCACATACTTGAGTCAACCGGGGCTGGGTTAAAGACTCAAATTGTAATTTGTAGCGAAACTTTTGTCGTAAATTAAAAGTGAAAAGAAATAAACTGATGTACTCACGTCGGTGACTCCGGCTTCCAGGATGCTGAGCTTGGATTCCTTCTCCAAAGACGCCTTCTGTTGAACTACAGAAAGAAACGAGCAGAAAAAACAAACTCTCAGAGGCCATAAAAACATTGAATATAAGATTATTTTTTAACACATTAAATTGGCTGAAAAAACACAGGTGAGAAAAGAATGCTGACAGTGTTGGACACACTAAAAACACGAGGGCGACTGACACTCACAGACGTTCACGATGCCCAACCATTGACCTAAGATTCAGAGAAAATCCCAGTTTAAGAGGCAAGTTCTACAAGCATAATTTGTGACGTCACAAATAGTCTGGAGGCCAATTTTGGTCCAATTACATGCATACGGTAAATTTATGGCTACAATGATTTGCACGATAATACCACGATAACTGTTCCCATGTATTTGTTCCTGTCAATTACATCTTTAAACATTTTAAATTGAATCCATTAGGTAAGGATATTTCTCCATCCACAGTACCGACACCATTCTTTAAAGAGGAATCTAATTGTCGTGGTAAAAGCCGTGTTATAATGTGAGCACTTCCTCGAAAAAAACAATTAGATTTCGCATTTTCAGACATGACACTCTCAGACATGATCTCCAGCTTGTTAAGTGGTGAGCAGGTCGGTCGAAATCACATTGCTCTGTAGATGAATGGTCATATCGACATTTGAGTGGGATATACGCTCGTTTATAAAGCTTTGGGTCAATAAGGAAGATCTTTTCTCTCATATCGTCCTCTATTTCTGCCATTCCATTCCCCATGAAATGGGGAACGGTGTTTTAACTTCACCTCTCTCCTACACTGCTTTGAGCCGAGGCCAGCACTATGAAATCTCGATTTAAGCGCATAGGTCACGAAGGTGGCGATGATGTTGGTCTTATCATGGGACCACGTCCCAGATGTGAACGTTCGCTGAATTAGCCGAGCAAAACTTCCACGGGGCCGCTCAATAATTTCTTCCATTCCAGAGCCAAATGAGCTATTACTGTACCATATCTCAATGGTATGAAATATGTATTCTACACCTGACCTGCTGCCGGGCAAATATTACAGCAAATTTCCACACAAATAGAATTAAACCCTGCACAAAGCCCTCCTCTTTCATCGCCTTAAAGGGAAACAAATGGGGAGCAACAACTGAAACACACGGCAGAGAACATATTAAAGCCAGAACAAAATGCTATGAAAAAAAACAGAGAGGAGGCGTAATTACATTCACTTTACTTTGCATCTGAATACACCGGTGTGGAGACAGAGAGCGAGTCTCCTTTGTTGACACACCAGGCAGATGAAGGATATGCAAATAGCCGAGGCTCTGGCTTAGTCCTCCAAATTCACCCACAGGTTTTATAATCAGTCTTTCAATCTGTCAGAGAATAATAAATGTTGCCGAGTGTTGTGTAAGCGCAGACCTCAACCTTAAAAAGCTGTATGAGTGGCTCTTTGCAATGTACAAAACACCATCATTGCCTGTGTAAGCAGAGAAATACTCAGGTATCCAAGAACATACTACGTAATAGCTAAAAATATTCACAGTGGGGCCATTATAAGTTTATATTTGTTGATACATGTGGTACATTTTAGTGCTCCGTGAAGTATGAAAAACAGACTGATCCTGGTACAGTATATGTATACTGTAATTAAACCTCTGAAATGTGGCTGTCTGCAGCAGAGAACTGGTGTCTACGGCGTCGGAGACACCATGGAGAAACGGAAGCTGAAGTAGCATCTCGCATATCATCCTCTGACCTCCTCACAGCCCGGCTCTGTCAGGTGTTTTTCTATTAGGTAAAACAGTTGGAGTAGTTGAAGGCTACATTAAGTATTTGACTTTCACTTACACTAGCTACATTTATACATTTCCTGTTTACTTGACGTTCCCTTAACATCCCTGTGACCCTTTTAACTTCTGGCTACGGCTCAGACAACGGCTCAGCGGGGTCATCCAGCGATCTGAAGGTTGATGGTTTCATCACTGACCACTGTTGAATGTTCCATCAGGACAAGAATATGGGTAAAGAAAGCGTTGAAGAGGCCGTTTACCATCTACATCACTGCATCAATTTTTTTTTAAATTATTGAATTTAACATTTAACAAGACAGAAAAGGACAGCAACAATTAAAATCTAAAACTGTGAGGCTCACAAAATTGTCTTGGCGTCTTCTGTCAGGAATACACCTTACGCAAATTGATTTCTTGTAAGGCTTCTGCAATCCCTGATTGGACTAACTTTGCCAAAATGTGGAATCACGTTTGAATGCATCTTCCATCTCTTGGAGCTATGACATATGAATATGGTTGTGAGAGACCCCACAATGTTGGCTCTCAACATGATACGGCCTCAACAGGAGATTTAGGAATGAAATGGCACGGAAACAAAAACCAGCAATGAAAAAAAGCCCATTCCTTTGCCCACACCACAAAGACACCATAAAAATAACTAGATTGTTCCCGATCTCGTGCACGACCGCCTTCTTTGCAGCTAGGGGCTTGGAGTATTCTTTTCCTCAATCTCACTGACTGCAGCTTTAATTCTGTGAAACAGTATTAGGGTTTGACTAGAGACACTCCTTTGGTGGGTGTGTTTGAGAGGACATACAATACAGGCTTTTCTGGCCATGTTTCCTCCTGCACTGGACGGGTGCCTGCAGAAATGACACTTCAGCACCACACTTAGGAGTGAAGTGCCAATGACCAGGCTGTCATGGTTGATGCCTTGAGAAATAGAACGAGTTGTGAAGGCAGCGTGACAAACCGGTTGTCATAGAGATGGAGGGACACAATACTGTTTGAATATGAGGATGACAGTCCACATTTTCAGGCAGCCAGAGTGTTACACGTGGTTGTTCAAATGAAATGCGGAACAGAAATGCCAAGAATGAGAGAGCAGCTCAAAGCCAAATTCCTTTCTCTCCTGTGAAGTGAGTGTGAATGTCTCATCTCCGGTTTCGGAAAGTTGCAGGAAGGTAACTCCTAATTTAATGTCTGGAAGGTGTCGGTGGGGGTTGCCAGAAAGTAATAGACCTTTAGACAAGCGCTTCTGGTGCCTTTAGTCTGACCTTCAGAGAGGAATCATCTACTATAAAGAGGATTTTGTAGCAAGGCAGCAAATACTGTCAGGAAAATATCGGATATACTTGAGAGGAGAGAAAATGACATTCCAGCTATATCACAGCCAGTCTTTTCTTTCAAGAAGTAAAACTGAAGAAGATTTAAGCTGACGTCATGCTGCTTTACAAAACCATGCAGACCCGTCAGGTGTTTTTTTTTGGCCAGATATGACATCTCGATCAAAAAAGTTTCTTTTTGGGGATGATAAGGAGAAAGGAGTGAGCAATAGTTTGTTTAGAGGTCTGCTGTGCAGCCTGGGGGGGGGGCATAGGTTCTGACCTCTACACAAAATATTACTGTCTTTCCCTTTCAGATTAGCGTTAACCTCTTTGTTTCCTTCAGTCTGATGCTGTTGGTGCTATTTCCTTCAAACTGCAGCTATTGTCACTTACTCCAATTGAAAGCTGTAACGGCGCCGTTACATTTATACTTCCAAATTGTTTTAAAGGGTTAATTAGGTTCAGATGAAAAAACAGGGCGAGATGGTAAACAGAACACAACTCAGGGACCAGACTCAGCGAAGACTCTGTTTCATTTAGGGCCTTTGGTAATTGGTAAGGCAAAACCTATTTGACTCACATCTGCTGGAAAGCCTAATTGACAGTCTTGCACACCCACATTCACACACACAGGCATG
>KV751365.1:1596119-1639969 GCA_001698575.1 Mola mola | reverse complement strand
GACACAGTACAGGGATGTAATCACATTAGTTGATCATGAGGGCGACGATCCCAGGGCAAATTAAAATATATTGCCGGCTGGCTTTTGTTTGCTTTTTGTGCCCCTGCAAGATCTGGTCCGATGCTCCCAAACATCACTTAACGTCTAACAGACAATAAAAAAACAGGGAAAAAATGTGCCTAATATAAGATAAGTCAAGGCAGTTAAGTGAGGTTCGGACATATGTTTCGTATGTGAACTTATTCTTATTATTAGGTGTCAAGTCTGTTTAAAAAAGCCCATCTGAGGAGTTCTGTTCCTCTCTAAGATGTGCTCCATTTCAATGCACAGCAGAACATTCTAGACGATGCCAATGATAATGTTTTTTTGGGTTGTGGTAAAAACTGGATCAACACAAACAACAATAACCTCACCGGGACAAAACAAAAAACACTGCAAGAAGCCTAATAAGACTTGTATCTATATATTTAGTGTTTGGCAGCAACCACTCATGACTGCCAAACAGGTGGAAGTGAAAAAACAAAGAGTCTAAATTGCAAGAGAGTTGGAGTTGGTGGACTCATCGGAAACTGGAACACCTGCGTTAGCCGACATACTGGCTGCCATTTTACTCTGCACTGATTAGAAAGTCAACCTGAAACGGACGTCCCGACTGTTTCCTACTGAACTTGGAAACACCCAATGACAAGAGAAGAGGTGGTACATAACGTCGGATGAATCTGGATAGCTGGTAACCACAGCAACGGTCGTAGCTCCTCTAGACATTGAAGATTGATTGAGAGCTGGATGCTGTGTTATTGTTGGTTGAAACTGGCTCGTACATGGTGATTTAATATCAGATGACCTGTGGTTTTACCAGAAGAAAACAATCCTAGATTTTAATACAAAGATATAGGAAATGTGTTTTTTGTCATTTTTTTGTCATATACAGTGGGGTAAAAAAGTATTTAGTTAGCCACTGATTGTGCAAGTTCTCCTACTTAGAAAGATGAGAGAGGTCTGTAATTTTCATCATAGGTACACTTCAACTATGAGAGACAAAATGAGAAAAAAAAAATCCAGGAAATCACATTGTGGGATTTTTAAAGAATTTATTTGTGAATTATGGTGGAAAATAAGTATTTGGTCACCCACAAACAAGCAAGATTTCTGGCTCTCACAGACCTGTAACTTCTTCTTTAAGAAGCTCTTCTGTCCTCCACTTGTTACCTGTATTAATGGCACCTGTTTGAACTCAATTTATCTGTATAAAAGACACCTGTCCACAGCCTCAAACAGTCAGACTCCAAACTCAACCATGGCCGGGACCAAAGAGCTGTCGAAGGACACCAGGAAGAAAATTGTAGACCTGCACCAGGCTGGGAAGAGTGAATCTACAATAGGCAAGCAGGTTGGTGTGAATAAATCAACTGTGGGAGCAGTTGTAAGAAAATGGAAGACATACGAGACCATTGATAATCTCCCTCGATCTGGGGCTCCACGCAAGATCTCATCCCGTGGGGTCAAAATGATCATGAGAATGGTGAGCAAAAATCCCAGAACTACACGGAGGGACCTGATGAATGACCTGCAGAGAGCTGGGACCAAAGTAACAAAGGCTACCATCAGTAACACACTACGCCGACAGGGACTCAAATCTTGCAGTGCCAGGCGTGTCCCCCTGCTTAAGCCAGTACATGTCCAGGCCCGTCTGAAGTTTGCCAGAGAGCATATGGATGATCCAGAAGAGGATTGGGAGAATATCATGTGGTCAGATGAAACCAAAATAGAACTTTTTGGTAAAAACTCAACTCGTCGTGTTTGGAGGAAGAAGAATGCTGAGTTGCATCCCAAGAACACCATACCTACTGTGAAGCATGGGGGTGGAAACATCATGCTTTGGGGCTGTTTTTCTGCAAAGGGGACAGGACGACTGATCCGTGTTAAGGGAAGAATGAACGGGGCCATGTATCGTGAAATTTTAAGCCAAAACCTCCTTCCATCAGTGAAAGCATTGAAGATGCAACGTGGCTGGGTCTTCCAGCATGACAATGATCCCAAACACACCGCTCGGGCAACGAAGGAGTGGCTCCGTAAAAAGCATTTCAAGGTCCTGGAGTGGCCTAGCCAGTCTCCAGACCTCAACCCCATAGAAAATTTGTGGAGGGAGTTGAAAGTCCGTGTTGCCCAGCGACAGCCCCAAAACATCACTGCTCTAGAGGAGATCTGCATGGAGGAATGGGCCACAATACCAGCTACGGTGTGTGCAAACCTGGTGAAGACTTACAGGAAACGTTTGACCTCTGTCATTGCCAACAGAGGTTATGTTACAAAGTATTGAGTTGAACTTTTGTTATTGACCAAATACTTATTTTCCACCATAATTTACGAATAAATTCTTTAAAAATCCCACAATGTGATTTCCTGGAATTTTTTTTCTCATTTTGTCTCTCATAGTTGAAGTGTACCTATGATGAAAATTACAGACCTCTCTCATCTTTCTAAGTAGGAGAACTTGCACAATCAGTGGCTGACTAAATACTTTTTTGCCCCCACTGTATGGTTCAATGGGTGACAGTATGATTGAGGATCTGATCTAAATAGGTTAAAATTACAGTTCTTTATTTCAGGTGGAATTCAAGATTTGCAAAAAATGATAAATATATCAATGCCTATAAAAATGACTTATTAACAAGTTATATGCCTGTGGACCAATATCTTTTATAGTACTTGTTTCTTTTGTTTTGGTTGTTTTTTTAAGAAAATACAAATAAAGATCATCATTATATAATTAAATAAGTCATGCAGCTAATGTAATGATGATCTTTTTTAAAAATTAACCAAAACGCCGCTGTTTCCCGTCAACCACCTGTCCACAGTCATGTTCGTGGTTTTAGGAGTCAGTGACAGAGAAACTATCCTGTCGTGTTACTCACAAAAGAGGCAATAACACTAAAAATACTCTGTTACGAGCAAAGGCCCTGAATTTAATTTTCCCTTCTGTCGAAGTGTAAATAATTAGCATTGAAAACATATCAGCAGTAAAAGTACTAATGATGCAAAGCAGATTATGAACTCTTCATAACCGACGAGTCACAAACTTCTGCCAAAACCAATTAGCCTCTCATTTTTTCCATCAGCATCTTCATGAGATACGGTTTCTCTCTCGCTCGCATTAATTTGATTTTTGATATCAACTTTTCAGCCTTCAATCTGTTCCTTGTTGACCCCCTATCCCCCATCACCCCCCATCCCCGGGTGTTATTGCCTGCAGTATTCTGGGATGCAGGATGAACCAGCAGCCATGGCTCGGATTGTGTGTGTGTGTGTGAGTGTGAGAGAGAGTGGGTGGGGTGGGGGCTCCAATGAAGACAATGCCACGTGTAATTAAATTCAAAAGCAGGGGGCCGAAATGGCATCCAGGGCCACCTGGGGGAGAGAGACCATTAGCAGAGAAAAGAGACAGTGAAAGAGAGACATGTGAAGACTGAGAGGTGATAGACAGATGGGGGACAAAATGAAAAGTGGGAGAGGGAGCAAAAGAGAAGGGGAAGACCAGGGAGAAAGAAAAATGATGTCAAGAGAGAGAGATCTGATCCGAGTTTGCGCTAACAGTAAAATGTAATAAAATCGAAGTCAAATATAGATCTAGTTAATGTCACACAAGGTAAGTTGATTAAAATACCAGAATAACAGATATGATAATGATGCAGCTGTTTTCACAACCCAGCTGTGGTCAAGTGCAAAATTCATCCATGTCCGGTTTGAAAGTGTCGCTTTAACTTCTCATTTTGAAGTAAATATAAATTTCACTGTGTAATAAAAGACACCAGCAGCGTTTAGGAAGGCGGTGGACAGAAAAACGGCGGCCATTTGGAAATCACGTTGAGTCGACGATAGAGGAGTGGAAAAAAATGTCTCAGGGACAGAGATGGAGCGACTATATCCACTGACACAAAGAACAAAGTGTTAAAACCAGCAAGTGAATTGTGACGTTGGGATTCAGTCGCACAGACTAGCAAAGTCACATTAGCAAACATCCTAACACTGCATAAATGTGGTGTTGCTCCGTTGTTTCTTTGTCATGCTCAGGTGCACATGCCAGCAGAAGGGGATGGATTATTCCAGTCCCGAGGAAACAACCTGAAACAACCTAACTATGCCTGTCTGCTGTGCAGCAGATTTATATGAGCTGAAGCCAGCGGCCGCCAGAAACACTTCTTATGAAAGTGCTGAGATCTCGGTGAAGAAGCTCAGTGGAGCCGCAGAGTCACGTTGTTGATTCCGCTGGTTCGACTACTGACACCTTTTCACGGTTATTAAGTTTGTTGGTCAGAATATTAACCGCCAGATTGTTAAATGCTCCAACGGGTCACTTTAAAATTGATAATAATCCTTTCGAAATTTCGGTCTTCAAACATAAAGGTTAGAATGAGGAAACATTAATTTTATGAGGTCGTTTTACAAAATGAGATCTTGCCCTTGGAGCAGGATATAACAACTTGCTATTACATCATGAGCAACGTCAAATGTTGAGTTGAACTAAAGTACTATCCAGATTCAGGACATTCAGCACTGTTTTTCCTCGTTGTTTTGAGGTGATGATGCTGATGATAATCAACACCATTTGATTCATTCACATTTTAAAAGGCAGCCATTAAAACACCTCTATTAGTTTACATAAACAATTCATTAAGCTGATATGACACCGGGGACCGCGGCAGGAAAACATATCCCGACCGCCCACAACAATTAATGACCTCGCATCAGCCGACGCCTCGCTGCGCCGAGGCAGGAAGCCTCTTCCAATAACAAGCGCTTATTAGCACATCACCACTCACGCTATGAAATATAAACCCGAATAAATCTGCAATTTTTCCAACCTGTTTGTTTCTTTTTCTGTCCCCTGGATACTTGGCATTCACGCCATACATTCGCTCTCCCACTGGGAAGCGTGTAAAGGATGATTTCTTTGTGAGAGGGAATTGTCATTAAAAATAATATTTACCAAGTGGAGGTGACCTTTGAGAAACTCAGACTTGAGTCATAAAACCCAGATTTGTTCCCTTTTCTTTCAAGTTTTTTAGTAAATAAATCCTGCGACATGTGACGCTGTTGTTCAGAGCCTCAGTGTCTTCATCGTTTTAATCAAATGCCTACATTACCCACAATGCAACTCCACTGCTTGGCCGGACAGTTTGGCTGTTTTTTCTGTCACTGACTTGAATGACATCACTTAACTCAATCAATAGAATTTCCAACAGCTGTACAAGACTGGGAAGTTAATGCAGTTTTCTGTGAATTACTGGAACAGTTAAAAAACTAATTCTTCCTTTCACCTGTAGTCCTTTATATCCAACTACATTGTTTTTAGTGAGAGTTGCTCAGTTTTGGAGATACTGGCTATAAAGGTGTCTCTCTCGTCTCTTCCCAGAAATCATGACCCGGTTACTCAAGATAATCCACAGGCCTCGTTGCGAGCAGTTTTCTGCCACGCCGCACAGAAGGAAAGTGGCATTTATTTATGGATGAAATGTGAATGTCCTGTATTCATATAGCTCTTTTCTAGTCATTGTTGACCACTCAAAGCGCTTTACACCACAGTTTTTGCATTTACCCATTCACACACACATTCATACGCTGGTGGCAGTGACGACCTCGCAGGGTGCCACCTGTTCATCAGGAGCGTTAACCATTCACGCGCTGATGGCACAGCATCAGGAGCTATTTGGGGTTCAGTGTCTTGCTCAAGGACACTTCGACATGTTGACTGCAGGGTCTGGGATCGAACCAGGAACCTTCCGACCGCTCTACCATCTGAGCGACAGCTCTAGAGGCTAAAGTAACACACAGCACGTATTGTACTCTGATCAGGTCCAAAATTGTGTTAGCTATTATTTGCCAGTATCAGTCAGAATTCAAAATGGCATCTTTTTTTAGGTAAACTGTTTGGGTTAAGATATCATTTGAAGGAAAGACATTAGCTATGTTTACATGCACAAAATTTCTCAATTAGATTAAAAATTTGAGGGATTGGAAATTCTCAGTCTACTGTTTATATGGACGCTAAATCAAATAATCCGATCATGATGTGCGTATACATGCACCAGGCTTTAATCAGAATAGCAGCATTTTGACATGCGCAGATTTGTCTAATCTTCCCTAAAATAACTGCAGAAGAAGTAGTTGTACTTCTGCATGCACTGTAAACTAACGCCAATGTGGCTACACTTCCACTTCCACTTCCTGCACTTTCACGCTTTTCCCTGCAATTTAAACTCGGCACTCTTAAAGAATGGACCCGCGCCACGTTCTGAAAGCCCTAATTTTCACCTCCGGTGTGAATGTGACCTTACTCTTGGCTGGTAGTGACCTGACCTACCAACACGATTCGTGAAAATCATGGTTCTGATTGTTGATAGCCTGGAAATGAGACTGAACAGTCACCTATTGCACATAATACCTTTCAATGCAGAGAATAAGCAGCGTTTTGTAGAAAAAGGAGTAAGGAAAAAAGTACAGTTTTTGTATTGGGGCGAAAATTCCGTTACTCTAACTTATCTTAATTTATCTCAAGTCTTCTCTCTGTCCTGACGTCCTCCTCGTTTTCACTCACTTTTATCTTCTTTCCATTTTAACTTCCACGTCTCTGCTCCCCCTGCCCCTCCAAACAGAGTTTCTGGGCAGGTGTGTGGGTGGTGGGATTTTAGGGCTGATAAGTGGCAGATGACAATCACTTGGCAGGGCCGGAGATAAGCCTGCCAAAGCTGGGGACGCCATCTATCAAACCTCCCACAGCTGAGCCAAGCATCACCCAGCCGAGGAGCAAAGTGGGGAGGGAGGTGTGTGAGGAAAAAAGGAACAATTCCTCTATCTTCAGGCACAGGAGGAAGTCCCTGACAAACAGGCTGACTTGCAATGGATGGTTTCACTAAATAATGCTTAGTGTTCGTTTTAGCTCCACACCGGGGAATACTGACTGACGATTCAGATCAAGTAAAACAATGACTGCTGATGGGAAAATGTACTTTGAAACAGCAATATTTTAGGGATATACAGTACATAATGCACAGCGTAATGTCTAAAGAGAAATTACACCATCGACATTTAGAGTGGCCTCAAGTTCACTGTGCTATTCATGCTGTCAACAAAAAATTAAGACTTCATTTGGGGCACAAAGGAAGTGCTGCCACAGGCTCTATCCCTGGGTAACAGTTTACAAATGGAAAAATGCTAGAAACCAAGACAAAGAATCCCACTGATGTAGAAAGAATTGAAGGAGAAGGATGAGAGTGATAGAAGTTTATTTAAAACAGGAGTAGATGGGAATTCAGGTCATGGAAAACACTCCATTGTTGTGTCAAATTGTGTTCACCCATCAAAATGTGATTTCTCTGACCACCAGGACCTGAGGGGATTTACTCTGTCTAATTGATCAGTGAGTTTTTGGACAACTTGGAATTCTTAGGGGTTGTTCTTACTTTGGACGGTAGCCAGGCCGCTAGCGGTAGCCATGTTGCCAACTCTTCTAGCCAACTATAATACCATCTGGGAATACAAGGGAGCAGAACGTTATCTATTTCCACTTATATGTTATTTACTTATTTTTAAGTTGGCAATTGAGGCATTGTTTATTGAGCTGTATGTCTAAACTTAAGATCGTTCCGTCTTTCCATCATCCGTCTGACGTTTTTACCCATTTCATAATCAGTAAATACAAAATATGAACGATTATCTCGTTACAATTTGTAATAATTGAGTGCAATATCCATTACCTCTACCTCGCTTTACATGTGTAGAGCAGTGTGAAAGTTGTTTAACAACTGTAGCAAACATGTGCTGGTAGTTAGTGATGATAAATGACAGGACAAAAACTGTGTGCGAATATTGCAAGAAAGCACTGACCTTCATGGTAAGCACAATGAACATGATGCAGCATGTTAAGCGGCACCAAAGTGAGAAGCTCTTGTCAGGTTTTTGCGACCGTCCAAAACTATTAAAACAAAACTGATGAGGGCATTTGCAGCTCCAAATAGAGAAACAAGTTTGAGAGCCATGGAGATCACAAAGTGCATCAGTATATTCATGAAAAAAATGAGGCCATTTTCTGTCATTGAAAATGAAGGATTTCAGCCAGAGGCTTTGGCCACACAGTCATGCCATTTTCTGAGAAATAATAAAAGGACACTTTTTCATTTATAATTTGTCATCTCATTTTATAAAAAAAAAAAAAAAAGAGAGAGAGAGAAAGGAGTACCAGTATTGAACTCTATATCTCTATTGTGAACTGCTATATCCCTACTTAAATGTTAAAGACTATACTGAAAACTGCTCGACTCAGTGGCCATCCTGCTGTCAGAGGTTGGCATCGCCAAGTGACAGCAAGAAGAAAGAGAAGAGGCCCCACTTAGTGCTCCTGACAGAAAAATTGACATGGAAAGCCAACACTTAACGCCACCCTCCTCAATCACTCTCCCCCCTCTATCCACCTCCCCTGCCTCTTCCTCTGATGGATGACCTTTACAGTACATATGACTCATCTTCTCGGCGGACTGGGTGAGAATGCCTGTTAGGGAATGAGAGAGCCTGCTTCTTCTCTTCTCCGTCTGATCACCAGGTACCGCAGCATGTGTGGGTTCAGATAATAAAGTGGCGGATTATGAACTGAACAGAGCAGCAGAAGCAACCATGCGTGAATTTTTTTTGTTCCTTCGACCCGAAGTTATCACACTCCCACCTGGATTTTTATCTGCTTACCTGCATTCAGACAACCCACAGAGCCTGTCAGCTCCAAGTGGAGAGTGTTTTGATGTGACCATCGGATCAGCAAACGGTTTCCAAGCCTCTGAGCCAACCTACAAAGTGTTTCATGCTGAAAGCAGAGCATGCGCCAAGCTTCCATTGTCGACTTTCATTTGACCCAGGAAGTTGCTGATGCTTCCTAACATGTACTCTGACTATGGAAATGTGTTTGATAAAATCCATCTATAATTAGCTTACTCATACTTACAAGTGTTAGTCAGCTGGCAAACAGTGATAGCCTTATATACATTTAATTTCTATCGCTTTACATTTTAACATCTATTTATGGTCACGTATGTTCCTGCGAGTAGCCGAGCATTAACTGAATGCCCCATTAAACATTTTACTGCAAAATCATAAATTATTGTGGTCTTATAAGGGTCCTGGGTTCGATTCCCGGACGGGTCAGGGCCTTTCTGTGGAGACATGTTCTCCTCGTGTGTGTGGGTTCCTTCTGCATGTATAGGTATGACATTTGGGTAGTTTAGAGCACCTCTCTCGAGCTGTCTCATCATTGTGTACATAGGTTTTCTTTTCATTATCCTTACTTGATCTACATGAAGAATATATATAGAAATGGAACAGAAACAAAAGTCTTTGAGGTCCAAAAGGAGGCTTAAATAAACTTTGTTTGTGTGGCCACTCTGAATACATGCTAGTACAATCTAGTGCCTTAATGTGAAAAAGTTCCCAGGAGTCAGTGTCTTAGTGTCTGTATCAATTTGTCATAAATCTGGAAGTTATAGTGAACTAAATTCATTTGCTGTATATGTGAAATTCAGCACTTTTATGCACCGCTCTGAAGCTGCAGTACAATACGATTGTGTGGTTGTGAGTAAATGCCTTTGACTCGGTGCCCCCATTAGGGCTAATGACTATTCTGGGTGACTCAAAAGCTTATCAAAACACTATTAAAAGTAAAGCGGGACATCATAGAAACATTAACAAGATTTTTTTTATCTACATTGAGCAGAGAGTGGCCACATTTACGAGTGGCTGTATATTAAAAAAATGTCTTAACCGACCTGGCTAGGACGAGTACTCAGACTCATTTTATTGGAGAGAGGACTGATGCTCCGTTGGCCTTTTAAAAACTTCACACACATGAAGCTGTGTTTTCACCCGCATGCAGCCCGCTGGCTGTGCGCTGAAGCCAAGGCCAGGCAGCTCGGCAGTCAGGCCCTCACAGGGGAATCTCGCAGGCTTCTCCTCTGCCGTAATTCTACTCAGAGGAAATGTTCTCCATTATCACTGGAGGGAGGACAAACAGTCCACAGGCTGGAGAAGAAAACCTTGAGCTTTCAATCGTTTTGGCCGCCCACGCACTTCGTCAGTGCAACAACCTATCCGTAAGACGCTCAAGGTTGTTCTTCTTGTTCACAATGTGGCTGCTTCTCCTCGATCCATATCGACTGGAAGCCATGACGAGAAAAAAAAACATTTGTTTAGGAATTATTGGTAAATCATGAGGCAAAAGTGACGCTGGCACAGGACAGTCAATACGAGAAAATAAGGGAGCAGCTGTACCGGTTTTCTTTATCTACTAAAGTTTCTGAAAGGCATAAAGCATGAAATTCAAGCTTTGAACGGAGGATCAGACGTCAGAAAAAAGGCCATTCTCAACACCGAATCAAAGTTTGGTGATTTCTGTCAAAATCAGCTTTTTTCAAAACTGCTTTCAACTAAAAGTAATCATGTACCAAACATTTTAAGTTATCATTTTAACATTAGATAATGATTTCCTGGCCTGCACCTGGAATTAGATACACATCAAATTACCAATTTGGGAAATAAGGATGACTCATGGCCAGTGAGTAGCTTAAACATATCGTCTTATCAAATATTGCAGAACAGAAGAATTTGGTTACATCTGTGCAATGTGTTCAAAAGTTTGTGAACTGCCGACAGACACAATTTTTTGCTTTTAAGTGTTACTGTGAACTATTAGAACAGTAAGAGTTATAATACCTGATGAGCTGGAGGTGGGGATGTGGTGTCATTGGGTGTGTTCATGATTGAGTCGCCCCGATGAATGATAACTATCTGGCTACTACGGCACAAATAATATCACCCAGCAAGATGTGCTTATATTCAGGACATTATGAGTTCACTTTTGCAGAATGGGAAAAAATTCCGACCTGTTTGCCCTTATTTATGTCAGTGAGAAAGATACACAGGGAAGACTGCTATCTAGGAAAATGGATGCAAGCGATGAAGGATTTAAAAAAACACCTTTTAAACTGGCTTTTCAAATGTTTTATGGGGAGCGAAAGGCATTCACTAGATCAACAGAGCTCAAAGATACATGCAATTCATCTTGTTGACTCCGAGAAGCACCTTTAACTTCTATGATGGAAGCCATAAAGTGTTTCACAACACTGACAGATTTCTTTTCACTGGCTTTAAAACGCATCCTACTTCAAGCCTCAATGCGAGAAAGAATAATTGACACTGCATAGACGTGACTCAGTCTGCGAGGAAAACAAGACAGATACAGATCAGAAGTCTGCTCCTTTCACATCAGTTGGGAAGCACTTTCATTTAAAGTGACACCCGCCTGGTGGAGCGTGTAGGCATCGTTCCAGCAGGATCCCAGAGAGGGAAAAAGCCGGACCTCACCGAGATACCGAAAACCAGCCTTGACAAAATGTACGGTCAGGGTGAATTAACTCTCACTTCACTTGGCTTGACATAGATGTCCAGGATAGCACAGCCATATCGGGATAAACATGGAGGTGTATCTATTGAGTTTTACACAGCTAAACAAGTTAAATTTATTTTATTTCTTTGCAAAGGCAAGAGTCAACGTCATATCTAATAATGGTTAACCAACACATGGATTGACTATTTTTTGCTTGGAAATCCTGGAACTTTCCTTCCAAAAGTCACAGAATGAAGGCCATAGTCCATAAAAATGGTGCACATCCATCTGAAAGCAAACGTGTTCGATATTTCCTTGACATTCTGAACAAACATGTCCACAAGCAAAAATAAGACAAGGAAGACACAAGCAGAGCAGAATATGAAAGACTTTTTCCACGTCTACAAACACATTTCTTGCCTGCGGCCTGGCCCTCACTGCGATGGCCACATCAGATAAACCGGCGAGCAGGAAGGCAGCCGAGCGCACATCCTGGTATCAGCACAGCCTGGGGGCTCAGCGGCCCGATGGGTGAATCCGTGATGAGAGAGCTTCTCACATCAAGACGTTATCCTCACCAAACGTGCCATCGTCTCCCACTGCTACCAATTGGAATCCAGGCAGGACAGAAAGTCTAATAAAGTGATACATTCGCTGAAGTGACAACTGACAGGAGTTGCTTTATTTTACTAGAGTATTTCTACTAGAAATATTAAGAATATTAACATTATAATAATGAAGTCCTGCTGGGAAAGAATGCATCAACGTCGGAGGAACGCCAGCAGTCCCTCTCAAGAGACCGAGCGACAGAATCTAGATGTACTGTAAATAAAGGGGAGCCTCAGGTTAAAAAAGAAAGGAAGAAAAGAAATAAGCCGGGCTTTGCCGTACTGGCAGAAGCCGGAGTGACCAGTGGGCAAACTCAGAAACTAACATCTGCGGGACAGAATCGAGGGGAGAAGAGGGAGATATTCCTCCTCCCCGGAGACGGCAGGTGTATCTCGGGCCTTTTACCTGCAGAGACAAGCAATTTCTGCAGCATTGTTTCATCAACAGGTACGGGGATGAAGAGTTCACCATCATTAATACTTTCTCTGGGTTGAAGGACGACAGGGAGGGAGGAGGGAAAAGCCACATTTTTTGATTAACTTGAAGGAAGCAGAATACCGTGAAACACCTCCGAAACAGATGCTAGTGATGCACTTTTCATTGCTGGTATTGGTGGTGAACTAAAGCCTCAGTTTACCTGTAGGTGCAAATGTTCACATTTAACGCTTGGTGAGTTCTGTAGAAGTTTTCTGTTAGTATCTGACTTAGCATGTCGTGGTTGTACCCTTTTAGGAAATCAGAGTGGGGACGGTTTATTTAAGTACTTGGGTTTCTTTGGTTTTTTTGAGTAAACGTCATGTGTGTGAACATTCTTGGCACTTTGTGTTTGGAAAAAGACTCCTCTTCATCACCTGAACCCTAACCTTAAAAAGATGGTTGCTCTGGAGTTGAACTGCCAACAGCTACGGTTAACGGGGTAAAAGAAGAGAGACGCTGAAAGTAACGATCCCTGCCAAGGAAGTTATGTTTTGGCCATTGTTGGTTTATTAGTTTTGTTGTTTGTTAACAGGACAGCTCAGAAAGGTATGGATGGATTTTGATATTTTCAGGAAAGGCGGGAAAAAGCCAAAGTGCTGGATCAAGAACATCGTCTTTATGCAGGCATGTTTTAAGGGATTCTCTGCCATTGTGAGATAAGACCAATTTCAACATTTTTGCTTCTAATTCCACAGAATGTTCAGCCTTGGCGGATGTCCCTGTGTGCTTTCTAGTTTCACTTTTCATGTTTAATGTCGACCGTTGAAATGGGCTAACCCTAAACCTTTCAAACCAAATCATCAGTATCTGGGGACTCAAAATCTTAAAATCTATTAAACTACTTATCAGTTAGGGCCCCAATCAATCTTAATATTGGACTTATCAATGGGATATCATCAAGTACTGAAAGAATATTGTTGAAAATACAGTATTATGCAAACTTAACATTCATTTGGAGTAATAATGTACAGAAATCTGTAGCTCTATGTTGTTATCGATGACCAGTGTTTCCAAAGCAACCACTGCATGTTTACTGCACGTAAACAATAAAAGCATTCCGATTTCTGGCGGAACTGTTGCTTGTCCTTCAAAATTGCACGGTTAACATCCATCACAGCAAACAAAATCTAGTAGGCGAGAGAAACAAAACACAATCATTACAGAGGTTCCTCCATAATATGTTTTCTACAAGTGACTCATCATTTAGAAAACAGGTGCAGTTTCTTCCATACGTCCTTCAACTCGTAAGTTCAAATAATGAAAGGGGACAAAAACCTTCCAGATGACGTTTTAAAAGAATTACAATCCAGTAAACAGGGTTTCAGATCACAGATTAACCTCTAAACGTGCGGAAAACTCAGACTCAGGAAGTTCTGATTTAGGACTTTGAGTCTCGATGGTTTATATACCATCAGAAATCATATTGTCAGTCACGCCTGCCTGCTCTGAATGGACATAAAGGTGGTTATTCTGAAAGGAATAATC
Source organism: Mola mola (assembly GCA_001698575.1). NCBI lineage: Eukaryota > Metazoa > Chordata > Actinopteri > Tetraodontiformes > Molidae > Mola > Mola mola. The sequence goes on along the minus strand of KV751365.1, from coordinate 1,625,976 downwards.
GAAGTTGTTCCTCTCGTTCCTCTCGCTTCCTGTCGGTGCTTTTTCAGAACTGACTGTTTGATTCCTGAGAAGCTTCTGGTTTCAATCTGCCCTTCAGCGAGCAAGGCCTCTTATGTGATCTGACACGGAGCGGTGTGCACTGTGTGTTCTGTGTCACACACACACACACACAGACACACACGCACACGCACAGGAAACACAAGCTTGCCAAAGCTACAAAGAGATAAAAATGCACACACGCCTACATTTCATAATTACAACACACACACAATGGACACAAATGGGTGAAAAGGAGAAAATCTAATTGGAAGAAACACAACCGCTGTTGCTGCACAATAACATGCAGTGGATTTCTTGTAAAAACAAATTATCTCCCCGTGTTTGTCACTTTTTGAAGGCTGCAGTTCGACTGAAAAGCAAAAACACATTAAAGCTGCGAACAGCGACAAACAGATCCTCGTCTGGGTGTTCGCCAGCCGCGGGTTCACGTGTTTCCTCTTTCCACTGTGTGGCGCTGGAGATCATTGTTCCAGTATATCACCAAAACCATTCTGCACTTAGGTCCATCGCTGGTGATGTCAATGTCCTCGCTCTCTATGAGAAGTGATTTTTACATGTTTATTTAACAAAGAACTTATTGGCAACCTGCGTTAATATACAGACACCACATGGATTTAACAAAAACAAGTAGGTAAGAGCTTGAAAAAACGTCTTCAGTGATGAATATGTTTCAGCTGGCAGCTTCTCATTTCTTACACAACCATATCCGCTGTTTGTGGAAAAGATGTTACGCTGTTTCAGAGGGTCTGCGAAAAAAACAGCAGGGAGAATGCTGAATCTACTGAAATTGGTTTAAGAGCTGCCCAACACATTATTAAAATCTGGAAGGGTAGTGGTGAAGTGGTGAACCATCATCTTTGAGGAAAACATGTCGACGGGCTCTCCCATCATTAGAATGATATTATAGCAAAAAATGTATGCAACTCTGGATGGAAATAAATGTTGTGACATTACAGTTAAGCTCCAAAGAAATATAAGAGTGACTTTTTTGTTGGGGGGGGGGGGGGGGGTTAAACCAGTTATGACAACTTCCTGTTTATCTAAATGTCAAAATACACACAAAATTTATAATATCTCACTTACTGTTGAGTTTAGCGTTTAGGTAATGGCCCCATGAGACTTTTGTGTACACATGAATATGAGTTCGACACACATGCCCAAATTTTATCCACGTTGGTGAACGTGGCCAGAGGAGCCATTTAGAATAAGCTGCAGAGCCATTTGGTCACAGATGGTAGAAAACAATAAGATACAGCACGACTGATGCATGTGCAGGGTTGTAAAGTGTGCAAAATCGTGATGAAATGGTAAAATACGGTAACTTTGGAACGTTGGTAATTGAACCCCGAATATGATAACAAATCCTAACTTGCTTTCTTTAGTTGTACCCATACATCATTTTATGGTGATCATTGGGATTGTGAGGGGACATATTTCGCTCACTTTCATATTTACCCACAAAACATTGCTTGTGCCTCTTTTTAAGCTATATCACCTATTTGTGTGTGTGTGTGTGTGTGTATGTTCTGCGGATAGAGAGAGAGATCGGCCTCGAAAGTCGGACACAGACCTGGAGCCCAAGGTGACCTCATTACCAACATTTGTTCCGCTTGTCACTGCAAATCACACACTGTGTCCGTCAAGAGCCGGCGAAACACCATGCTGCCGCCGCAGCCGGTAACCCGCCCATCCCCGCCGTGAGGCGCGTGCGGAGCTGATGCTTCCTGATCCGTGACCCCGGAGAAAATCGGCAACACCGCTTTCACATTGGGACGGACTCCGGGAAAATCTGAGGGGCTCCGCCAAGGCCGAGTGGGGACGACGGCGGAAATGCAAACGTGACCCCGGCGGCTGACCTCATTTAACGGCTTTGATCTGCGGGTATTAAAGGGAGGTTTATGTAGCGTGTAGGCAGCTCCTGCCTGATCTGCTGACCTCGGAAATGTCTGCCGGGCAGAATATCGACGTGACCTGTGCAACAATTTGCGAACAATGCAAGTTTACATTAATGTCTGCATGCCGTCGAAGTGTCGGCGGTGTCACCGATGTCAGCTTTACACCGTCTGCAATGACCAAGATAACTGCAAGCTTCAAATTTACTCTTTACATTTATCTAGCGGAAACTTCAGGAAACTTTTGAACAGCTAGTGGCTGTCGTCGGGAGAATTTTGCCCTGTACAGAAGTCATCCTACTACATACTCAAATTCGGCCTGTTACACAAGCTCGAATTTCATGTTTGCAAGTGAATATAAGCTTGTACTTATTTATCCTTGTGGAATTGTTATTATACTGTACAAAAATGAGACATTGTTTCTGTCTGCTGGGGACTCCAGATGTAAATTAGCTAACAGTTCAAATCTGGTACAGCTAAGACGCTCTGCTCTGTTGCTGTCAAATAAACAAATAAATGAAAATAACTATGTAATTTCAAGTTTTAACTGACCACTGCTAATTTTCATATGATCACAACAGTCATTTGTACCCCGTGAGATGTCAATAAAGATTTTTAATGCTCAGTATGTCATTTCGGATATGAAATGCAGACGCAATGCTGCGGTTGTTCAGATTTTAATCCAAGATTTCATTCAAACTCGTCCCGTCTTCTCTCAGCCGGTTCTCATGACCAGCTCATCAATGCTCGTCACGGCACATCCACACACAAGTACCCTCGCAGGCAGCAGGGAGAGATGCACGAGGATCCACTATAGAAACGGTCCCTGTCGTTTTCAGACAGATGGAAAAGACTACACAGAGCGAGGAAAACTCTAACCCTAAATTTCAAATTGGAAGAGTGGAAAAGGGATCTGTATTTGTGTTCCAAACCAAGTGAAGCCACCATTTCCTAAACCTAACCCCCTTTTATTTGTGCCTGAACAAATAAATATAGACCTCGTACATCGGGAAGGAACATCGAGACGAGTGTCTGTGAGGTTAAAGAGCCTGTAGAGCGTCAGGAAAGGCTGAGCGCCGCGGACAGCGACGCCGGAGGGCACTCTGTGTCGGACGTGTACACGTTCATCACCACCGTGACGGACAGGGAAAGAAATATCAACGCGCACCGATTTCTCACACATCTGCACTGATAGTTGAATAAAACATGGATCGCTGTCAGACCGTCAAAAACTCCTTCACAAATTCAGAACATTCTGACAAAACGTGTCTGTGTCTGTGCTGAAAGTATTAAGAAAAAAAAAATCAACTGCAGAGTTGCAAGTTGTATATAACAATAAAACATCTTGAGTCAAACTACTACGTGTGTGTGTGTGTGTGTGTTTGTGTATCTGTGTCTGTGTGTATCTGTGTGTGTGTGTGTGTGTGTGTGTGTGTGTGTGTGTGTGACGAGAAACGTCCCCTGGATGTGCTCATTAGCAAAACACAATTGTGTATGGCTCCCCCAGAACAAGGCATTCTGGGTACTGCCACTGTCTATTTCAACTTGTGAGTTCATAAGTAACTAATGAACAGACTCAGGCATGAATAGAGGGCAGCAGTGCACACACACACACACACGCATTATTTAACAAGAGGCTGTGTGTGTGTGTGCGTGTGCATGTGTGTGGCTGGTGATGGCATCAGCAGCCAGTTGACTGGTGAACATTTCTGCCTTGGCAGAACCGTTCTACAGGACTTGGTCCCAACGCCAGCCGGCAGTGGAGCGGGACAGTGTGTTAGTGTGTCTGTGTGTGTGTGTGTGTGTGACAGATATTTGGATCCAACACCTTCCACATTCCTCCAGACGCGTGGCCAGGCCATCCCATCCCCGACTTCCAGCTGCTGACTCACATAAACACACACACAAACTCCGGCTGATGTTGGAGGATTTTTTCTCCTGGACAACCGATCTGCTGGCTGTTGGCACTCAGACATCCTGACATCTCTCCATCCCCACTGCTGCCCAAGTCCAACTCCGCAAAAAAAAAAAAGCCCTTTTTGTGTTTTCATTAATCGCGCTCTTTGACGAGAAAATATTCACAATCCTCCAACGTTAAACATTTCAAGGTCTACAAACAAGTCAAGGACTTTTTGTGCGTGTGTAATTTCAGATAGAATCAAGTTCTTTTCACCGGTTTTACACTTAAATTAGCTCCAGCTTTACTCATCTGGCTCTTTGGAGGCCACGCGAAGGACAGTCCAAGCAGATGTTGGATAAAACTTCACAAGAACTTCAAACTTGGTGGAACACCTGAGGTCTTCTGGGCGAAAAACATGTTCTAAAAAGTAGAAGCCGGTGTTTGTATGACAGCCAAAGCTTTGATCAAAACACGGTGACACCCAAAAAATCTGCCTGCTCGTGTCCCAAAGTCACCAGAAACATGGAACGTTAGGGAGAAAGCAGCAGGCAGGCCAGTGAAAATGAACATTTAAAAACACATTATCACACTGATAATGCAAATTAGGTGTTAAAAATAGGACGTCCTCGTGGTGTCATGTTTCAATCACAGCTGGAGCCGATAAACACCCACATCGAGACATTTGAGACAAAGACCAGATGTAGGCAGGTCTGAGTGGTTCATTTTTGTCCACCGCGAAAGAAACTTTTCAGATCGACAAGCCAACCAAGTGTGACGAAGTCAAGCTTGAAGGTTTTACACAGAGCTGCTACCGGAGTGGCAGCAGGTTGGTATGTGGAAAACGCTACTTGTACATTTAGCATTTATGTTCCTGTTTGAGGTAAAGCTGTCATGGACTGAAATGTTACTAAAAATATGTCTCCGCCCTCAAGTCAATATTGACATCAAATGTTTAAAAGCATAATGTCAATGTGAGACACTATTATATCCTTGAAAATCTAGGATATTACAGAATCATTAGCTCAACTATCAGTACAGACTAATCTTCATTTAATTGTCATTAGTAGATGTCAAAAAGACCTTAAACTGAGTAGATTTCATGACATCAGGATTGGCCACCAGGTTTCTTTTTTGTTTTTTTGTAAAAATAAATCATATTTACAGCCATATCTTCATTACTATGAGCTCGATCTACACCAGGCTTTCTCTTGCAATGCTGCCGTCTTTGCTGCAGCTCTTCAAAAATGTATGTTTTCAGTCAAAAACTTTACAGGATCGACCCTGATTTTTTTTTTTTTTGCACACTAGCAGATACGATATCAGGAGCTTCTCAGGTTTCCAGCAATTTCTGACATCAAGATTGGCAACCAGGTGGTATTTTTAACCAAAAACTTACATATAATTAATGTTTTCAGCCATATCTCTATTATCATGTCCCATCTACACTGAAAAAAATGCAAAATGTATCAGGAGATCTTAAGCTTTCATGGTGACACCCTGATGTGTCTCCTGACCTGCAGCTGCTGTTGTTGTTGTTGTTGTTGTCAGGGATTTGGGGGATTTACTCTTGTGGTCACACTTTCGACACAGCTGACTAGTCACAAATGCCAAATGGACCTGACAAACTGACCGTCACTACAGTCCCTTAAACTTGGCTGCTGACAAAATAAAACACAACCTATATTTCCTGCAAAAGGCCAATTTGAAAGCAGTAAATGAAAGTTTAAAAGCGTGAGTTCGATTAGCAGTCGCACTTCACTATGAGGATTTTAACTTACACATTAAAAACTAAAAAACATCATGAAACAGGTAACAGGAACATGAACCGGCGCGTCTCCAAACTTTCCTGGCCAAAAAATCATCTGGAAATTCAGTCTGCCTCGTGTCAGAATAATATATACAAAATGAATCAAATCTCCAGCAAAGTCATGATTCAGTTTAATATTCACGCCTTGAAACAAGGCAGAAACCTATTAAAGCAAGCTTCAAACGCAGCCGCTTATCTTTTTAATTAGGCCGCAGGTTGAGCACAGCAATATTGCACTTTGAGCCGACGTATACGTAATGTGGAACAGTATTGATTGTGGGGAGGAGGCGAAGAGGGGCTCCCTTCAAGGTTCGAGCTCCGTGAAATGCTCAATACAGGCGCTAATAAATAATATCAAAGGCAAAACCTGGCTAAAGGTGGATGAGATGAAATCTCTTTATAATGCAAAACCTGGAAGAGGGGAGAGGAGGGGAGCGAGGGGAGAGATTTCTTTTAGCAGGCAGCCGGGGCGACAGGATATTGCAGGGAGCATGCAGCTGAAGAAACAAATAACCCGTCTTTCATCAATAGCAGATTAAAACAGAAAGAGAGAGAAAGAGAGAGCGAAAGAAAAGATTCCTAATTACATTCTCTAGAGTCGGTGTGGTTTTTTGGGTTTTTTTTTACTGCGCTGACACACCTAATAAGCTTTTCTGTGACTCCCCGTTTCAAAAAAGAAACAGAAAAACACCCACTCACACAAACAACAGCGCAATCACCCTGCACCTCACCGGGTCATCTAGGTCTAATAGGCAATATAAGAAGCTATTTACACTTAAAGGTGCTAATGCAACACTTTCCACAATCTTATTACCGTCTCACTGATTGTCTCACCTGTGTGTCGACAAGCAGAATTAGACAAAGTGTTTGGGCAGCAGTCTCCCCGACATCAACACACACCAAGCGCTTCGTAGGCAAGTTAGCACCCTGACACTGCATTAGAAAGCCGCGTGTCCCAAATATCATTTAAGAGATGCAGTTTAGGCTGCTATGCTCAATACTTGCTGATTTGTTTGTTCACATTCTGTACAAGATGACAAGTGTGTTTACAGCTGAGTCATGGGGCAAATGCAGCAGGCAGAAGAAATGTGCAACAGGTAACATCGTACACCACCTAATATGGAGACTATGTCCGACTGTACATTCATTTTAATAACTGCAATAAGACTAAGATGGCTCTCCAACCGTACAAAATTAATCCAACATTTCTGCTGGTGAACATTCATCTGACCAAAATGGTCAGAAAAATGAGCACTTCAACATCAACATTATACAACTACCTTAAAAAGACAGAAACTATTTTAAGGAACCATAACTTGGCATATAATGTTAGCATTTTTTTCCGCCATCTGCTAACATGGACAGGGAGGGGTTTATGACTTATACTGCAGCCAGCCACCAGGGGGCGATCCAGAAGTTTTTATTTTACTTTACGGGCACTTTTAGGGCAATTTGTAAGATGTTGAGTGTATTCACAGATTGTCAAATACTGATGCTTTGGGCTGGCAGCTCAGGCCAACTATCGACCCAAAGCGTCACTTTTCCGAGGACCCTGGAATCCTGTAACATCGGTATTTGCAACCTGGATATGAGACTCAACAATCAACTGTGTTTAATTAGTTCTTTGTGCAACCCCGAATGTGAAAGAGTCAAGATTTTGTTTTTGCACGACCATTACCGTCAGTCTGAAGCAAATTAAATCTAATAACATTAGCGGATCCAGGAAATAAACGTAAACCATAAACTTACGGCACAATTCAAGTCAACGTCTAGTTACGAGTCATGTGACTTGAGGTCACGCTTCGAGTTGTTCTCCCACAAGTGTTTTATTTATTTATTTATTTAGAGAATGCGAAAACAGCGCGGAAATATTTCACCCATTTTTGTGATTTCCCTGCTGACCTGAACAAAGTCTCATCGTAGCGTTACAACGACAAACCCATCAATGAATTCATCGTTTCAGTCAAACCCGGAAAGCAATGATTTGGTGATTTGTGAAAAGTCTTGAAATCACGATTAAATCTCGTCTGCACTGCCCAAGGCTTCACAACAATGTGAAAACAATTTTAAAAAGCATGGGATCATTAGAACCTTTGTCTTCAATGCCAGTGAGGTTGTAACCTGACTCGGGGAGAAACTTCCTTCCTCGCTGACTTTTCTGACTTTATCCTGGAAGTAATAGCAGTTGGCGACCAAACCAAAAGCACAAAAGGTGGCAAAATATATATCGAAGGACAAAGGACCTATTCAGACCTTTATAGGATGAAATGGTGCATATATTAGTTTGAAATGCCTTTTTGATGAAAGGGCCTAATTTTATATTAACCTGGATGTCTAGACATCTATTGATATTCAAATCATCAAACAAGCGTTTTCAGGGACAAAACACTCCAAATATGTATTCAAAGCTTCAAACATACTCTACTTGGAGGCTGAAATGTGGCTGTACAAGGTTCACAGAGAAAAAGAAAAGTTTTTAGTTGTAAATCTTTATATATGGCCAAACACTTATCTACTTTGTCATAACATAACTGTTTTTCTACTGCCCGAATCCACACTGATCTTTGTCAGGGATGTTCTACAGACACGTGCCTTCGGGCCATTTCATCAAAAGATAACGTTTCTCTACATTTTCAAACCAATAAGGCTTGAACGATAACAACTAATGTCCTTTACAACGGCACAAATATTTGGTTTAATTTTCTGCCAAGAGTCCTTCTGCTGGGGTGATGGACACCTCATTGTAGAACAAATACGACCTCAGCTTTAGGTGTTTTATCAGTTTTGGCTGAGAATTAGAGCACAGTGACAAATCTAACGCTACGATACATTATTCATTCGTTCCCATCACAGTGACAGGCGCAACACAACCTTCTCAATTTTCCTGACAGATCTGTATTTGCCCATTGCAGCAGGGAAATACCCTGCACATTAACACGAAATGAGCAGCGTAACGCACGCCGCGGTTCATTCTTAAGCTCTGCAGTGAAATGGGTACATCCACAACAACATCCAACTGAGAGATGCTTCAGAAAGGAGTGAGGGGACAATTGTGTTGATTCTGTCTTTGATTATTATTCATAGTTTATCACCAAGTTGACAGGAGGTTACTTTACATGAAAGGCTTTTAGCTGATGCATTTATTCAGAGTGTTTCTGGATATAGCAAAGCCTTTACTCAGTGTGTAACAAGAACAGCCAAAATCATACGGATGTTTTATCATGCACCTTCTTTGTCTCGTCTAGACATTCAATGTACCCTTTGGTGTCACACAACAGCCTTTCTGACATCCATGGCCAACGTGTTAATTTCAGCTTTCCACTGGGAAAAACTGGTACCTGGCACGATTTTTATACCATCCAGATCAATGTGTTATGTAAGCTAAAAACAGTGTTGTAGAATATTGCAGACAGGTGACTGGTCGGAGAGAATCATCATCTCTTTGTCAACAAGATACATTGGCTTTTTGAGCAAATCCACCATTTTTAGGTGCTCAATGCAAACGCTATGAAATGTTTTCTGTTCTCAGCCACGTACCAAGAACCAGCCGTGCAATCTCCTCGATATCCTCCATGGCTGTTGTCGTCCATGTGTGTCACTCATTGACTGTACAGAGTTGCACTGGTGACTTTACAACAGTTTCCCATAGTCTTGCTATGACATGCAGCTACTGTGGGCTGTATTTGAAATGTAAAAGGAGTCACCGGATACCAAAAGCGAGCAGAGGTGAGGCAAGTTGAGCAGGTACCATGTCATGGAAAGGTGCCATTAAGACTTATCTTTAGCTTCTCTTGACTGTTTGCAAAGGGACATTTCACAGGGTGTTACTTTGGTTAAGCTTAGGCACCAAAACCACATGGTACATTTTAGGAAATAACTGGTGCTGGTTAGTTTCAAACGCGACACAAATCCCGGTCATTTGCAGGTATATTAAACCCTCAGTACCAAGGGTATATACTTTGTGCATCTGGATAAGACATAGTGTTATAAAACATCACAACAAACCAATATCTGACAAGCTCGGGGAGAGAACAAGCTGGCAGAACAGCTCTGATTTGGGGAACAGATTCGTATCATTAAATCTGCCAGGTGCTGATGTTTATCCACTTTCTGCTTTCCAGTCAGCCAAATCACAAAATAAATATGCCCACAACAGCACAAGCCCTACATATGATATGTATTTGGCCAAAAGCACAAGTTAAAAGTCACTGCTAAGGAGCATTGTTCTCTTTTGCAAGCACACCCTTTCCTTTTGTGTTGAACCTGTGCATTTGCCGTTACAACACTATTTTTGATCATACAAACGCTCCAACTGCACACTTCAGCCCTCATATCTGTCACGACACACTCCGCTGGAATATTCTCAGCCACAGTTTCAAGTCCTTAGAATGCAAATTGCAAATTAAGGTTCACTTCGTTAATCTGTCGTTCTAATCCAGCTCCAGAAAGTAGGTAAAAAAGAAAGGAGAGGGAGAACTCCATAGGAAGTGGTACATTAATTATAGACAAAAAGAAGAACTACAAAAGAGGGCCTGGTCTTTGAAGATACTGAGTGCTAAATGTCACCCGGAGCCTTTGAAGCTCTCGACTGCCTTTGTCCCTCACTTCTCCTCTACATGAAACACGGTGCAGTAGACTCAGACAGCAGCGGTGAGGGACATTTCAACCTGGGGGTACACACCCTTATGAGAGAAGAGAGGTGTGATATAAAGGCAAGGCGTCATCCACTCACGCCAAGTGGGAATTTCACTTGAGTGTTCGTCAGGGTGTTGAACAAGACAAAGCCTTGTCCCATGCAGATAAAATAACTAATTTTCAATCTCCAATCAAAATTATAAAATCTGCAGGACCAGATGTGCTGTTTAAACAGAAACTAATTATACTCTCCTTATCACGAGTCGTGCTCACAGAGGACTAACGCTATCTGAGGACATCCAGCGCTTTAAATATTGAAGACTGTAATCCCATTCAAATTGGCTGTTTCTGTTATTGGCAAAGTTAATCAGATAGCAAATCAAACAACTCTTAAATATTTCAGTTCAGTTTCTGTCTCTCTCTAACCGTTGGTGTCAGAGATATATCCTGTCATCAACTGTGCTCAAATGCCGGAAAATACACACCCAAAAAACAACTTTTGTTGTTGTTGTTGAAAGAATACTTGCTGCGTCGTTGTGACTGAAGGAGTTTCCTGATGAATAGAGCAGCTTTGCTTGTTGCCAAGTAAAACTCCAAAGCTGCCAACCCGAGCCGCTGTCAGCTAGTCATCTTTGGTCACGCAGCTGATGATGAAGCCGGTGGGTTCAAAGCGAGAGAGTCATCAGCGGTGACACCAACACTTGTCAGGGTCGGCTAATGACCATTAACTGCACGGCTAACTGAGCTCCTTGTCTAAAAGCAGGTAGCAGTTACTTTAGCAACTAATTATTATTTTTGCATTAAGAAATTCTATAAAAAATCACTGAAAGCTGGGCAGGGTAGCCAAGAAACATCAGAGGGGAAAATGACAATGTCATCTCCATAAAATATGATTCATGTTCAGTAAAATCTGTTATAAGAAGAGTTGTATATTTGTATAACAGTCATTGTTGTCTTGTCCATGGTAAATTCAGCACCTCACATCGTTGATTTCACCAGAGTCAGTGTGTAAAATTATGTCTTTGTGCAGCATCAAGTGATTTCCAAGTGCCGTGATGCCTCTTGACTTTGATGGGGTCCATTTGCAGCAAGGCACTTTTGTTGCTGTTGAGGTGTTTTTTGACCAAATAAAAATTAAACACTCCATTTTTGTGTCATAAGTCTGTGTCATGAACACATTTGTATCCTAAATTCAGACTAATGTAATCTGACATTTGTCAGCAGTTTATTGAAACAAAGTCGGCAAATGTTTACTTGCAACAGGTTTTATGAATGTGTGATTTAGTCACATCTTCGAATACATGGGCCACCCGTTGGTCCTCCTGTTGACAGAAAGATAGACAACTTGTCCCCGCTGTACAAAATTGAGACAAGATGTTAATGATACAAGTAATATAATCTTGATCTAGTGACCTCATTTGGAACCAGATTCTAACCAGACAGTGGTTGTGCAGTATCGAGTTCTCAACAATACACCCGCCGGCCCGACTGCTAACTGGGCTCAGTTGTCACTCATGACGCTTCCCTCTCCTTTCATAGCATTGATTAAATAATCAATTCTCTAATGAAGGTCCATGTAGACCCAAAGCTCACATTTAATAAAGTGAAATACTGCATGGCTCTACAGTATGTGTGTGGAAGTCTCTTCTCAGAGTTTGGACACTTTCATAATTCCAGCACCTTAGATTTAGGGTTAGGGTTAACCGCTAACCCTTTAGCTTCGTGATTTTAGCTCTAATGTCATCATCGTTTTAGACAGTCAACCAGTCGGCCTTATAAAGCGCCTCCAGCTATCAACTTTGGAAAGCTTGAAAGCTTGAAAGCTTATCCTAAAACACTTTCTCCCTCTGCAAACACTCGGTCGGTCTAAGCAGCCGGTATGATCGCTGGATTATGTGTCTGGTTCAACAAAGAGCAACGTTGCGATGCATTCCTTTTAAAATTAAGTCTTTTTTGACCTTTTTCTACAGGGCAGTTACCTTTTATCAAAAACTTCTCCAGTTTAAAGGGAATACTGACATTTTCACTGCAGCTGGTTATTTTGTCTCAACGAGACCTTAGTCACACATACAGAGACTATAGAGGATCAATTCATTGTTGGTGGTGATTTATTGATATTAAGATAATATAAAATATTGCCATTCTCATCCTGTAGCAAAGGGTCACTATTAGTTTAACTTTATCTGCCCATTTATCACATGATGCAAATGTGCCCATAGAGAATGGATAGTATACCGTGCATTTCTGAATATAGCCCCTGAGGGCCAAAGTAGAATGAATAATATGAAGACATGAAGACAGGAACAAGAACAACACATCCCAGTTTTCGTGGGAGACTCCATACAATCTCTTGAGGTTTAAGTTTGTCATTGCAGATTCTTGTGTTTTTGTGCGGTTTCTGTCATTTAGAATTTGAGTGAGAGAAAAAAATAACAACCCTGAAACAATTGTATCTATGAACTTCGGTGTCATGATCGCACATTTGTTCAACGTGAGGTTACTGTACCATAAATAAAATTTACATCCAATGCATTCAGGTGGCATCTAAAATGTGAGACGTGAATGTGAAACCTGCAAAACATAAGAAGAACTCGCACAAGGAGACACAACTGAAGCACAAAAATATGGTTATACTTTAATTTGACCCTCTTATTAATCCAATGGTGCAGCCAAAAATACTCTCATCCACCAAAAACGAATTGTACCGGAGAAATATTCAGAGCCTGAATAATGTGTTTAACGCTCCTTCTGTGCTGGTGCACAAGGCTGTTTACAGGGAGGAAAAAAAATGTACACGACAGACAGGTTGTGCTTCCCAAATTGCAATCAAAAAAGCCGTCTGCGGCGGATTTTGTAAACTGCCGGCTTTATCCAAGCTCACTTCTTAAAATAGTGATCTAATTCTCTCACATCAAAGCACGATCCCAAATTCATCTCAAACCAGCCTTTAATAGGCAGCTTCGTCTTCGCCCTGTTCTACTTTTCAGTGCAGGCGGAGAACCATGCAAATCTTTGTGAGTCATTCTGCTCTTTTATTTTCTCTGCTTATTCACCCTCTTTCTGTGCAGCGAGAAAGAAAAAGGAAAGCATGAGAGAGGGCACTGAGACAGACTACGAGAACAAGACGGGGAGAAAGAAATCAAGGGCGGGGGAGGGGGGTGTACTCGAGTGCAGTTGTAATCAAGGCCTGCGCGCTCAAGGAGGGCCAATCAATCCAGCCGTCTGCCTCTACATCTCATCAGGCATCGGCTAAAAATGACTCGCCGGGTCCAGGCGGCCTCCTCGGGCCGTCGAGAGAGAGCGAGCGACAGGCGGCTTTTGCTCAGGAGTGTGTAATAACTGCAGCAGATGACAGGACTGTCCAGAAAGTCAGAGCCACAGTCGAACTCGGAGGAAACGGTTCGCCTCCTGCAGGGAGGGTCGTGTTCACTGCTGCAGAACGGGAATGTATCGTTCAGCACTGGTGATGTCATGGTAAAGACTAGAGATGGGCAAACTTTAGCCTCAGGAAAACACAGAAATCCACTTAATAAAAGGTTTGAGTGCAGAGGAAAACTGGCTGTTGAAGCAAAGCGATAGAAGGAGTAATAATATGAACTTTGTTGTACCAGATTCTTCTTCCTGCTCTGCCAAATATGAAGCAAGAGCTTTCTTTCTATCACTCTGAATGAGTTTTATTCTTTGGTTTGGTGCCTGGCGTCCTACTGTAGTATTCACTTTTACGTGTCTTGTGTTCCCAGTTTTATTTTGAGGATTCTTGTTCCCTCATGTCTTGTTTTACATTTCCTCCTCTGTTAGTTTTATTATTTATTTATTTTTTTTTTTGCTGCTTGAGGGACTGATTCCCTAGCTGTCTCTCATTCTTTAAGTTGGCCATTTTTTTCAGTAAAGATAACTGAACTTTAGTCTGCATTGCCTCCCTGGTCTGAATTTGGGCCCATAAACCTGCCCCAGTGTTTCTGACACGACATATCAGGTGTCATTAGAACCAATTGTGATCCATGTCAGAGGTTTGAATGAGATGTTGTGGAATCTCACTTCTCTATCTCAACACACATCGAGTTGCAGTTTGATCGCATTTATTGCCTGGAATTGTCTCATCAGTACTACTGTACTTTGATTGTTCCTCTGCCGGCGTGATGTGTCCAGAGTGCACTTTGAGCGTCGACTGGTGCAGCTTAAATGACTTGACACTCTGCAAGATGGCCGCCAGGTTCAGTTATCATATCAACTGTTTGCTTCAACTGCACAACGCTAGAGGAAACAGTATATTCATGTGTATTTATATTCAGTCATTTCCACACTTTATTCACGCAGACTGATGCCTCTTCTTCAACGTGAAAGTCTCAACTGTTTTGGCATCAGTGTTCCCACGACAAATCTCTGCCAGTTTAATGAGCTCGGCAGTATAGGAGGCTCAAAACTGAGACAGCACTGCAGATGACTCTGCAGGCACACGTTTACTGATATCTACTTTCCAACTATTGGTTGAATTGAAAGCGAAGCTGTATTATAAAAGGGCAGCTTAGAAACTGTATTTTGCATTGAATATGTATATATTTCACATCATTCTGCAAAAATCACATACATTTAGTAGAAGAGTTATCGTCGTGTCAACACTAAGAGCTCCCTCATATTTAACATTTCAATACCTCCACTTCCATGATGATGATATTACAGGTGCTATATGTCATATTTTGTGCCAGACAGGAAGCCTGAAGAAAAGTAGGAGAGGACAGAAACATGATAATTAGGAGCAGTCATCAGACCGATGTGGTCATTAAATCTGAGGACATTAAGAAAAGTCTATGAGACGATGTTACTTCCATCCAATGCGGTTTTAAAAAATGTATCTTAAATTATTTAATTACTGTGCTAACAGGTTTTGCGAGAGGTCAAAGTCTGTTCTTCCGCTCACTTGGGATTGCAAAGTTAGTGGGACATAAATTATAGGTAATGCTGTGGAATTTAAATTAGATCATCAATAAAATATGAAGCCAAGAGACACCTTGACACTATCCCATCATTTTGAATGTGAACCATAGTGCTATTATGGGCAAAGTCCCGGATAACTTAAAAAGCACTGTTTAACGTGGTCATTTGGAACATCATTTTGCCGTCCTGTCGCTGGTTTCCTGAAAAGCTGCTGCACAAAACAGCACAAATCATGTCTGGAAACTGAGAGAGTCGAGTTTCTCACATCAGAACCGATGGAGCCCTGCAGCTCCGAGGCTGGGGGAATGATGCAAACAAACGTGATGCAAGCACGAAGCCAGCTTTGCTACGAGGTGGCCATCTGGGAGAGGTCTGCCAACCCCGCAGCAAACGTCAGGAGCTCGGGCCAACTCGCAGAGATCCTGCCAGCTGCGGGAGTGGGAGAGAAGGGGGTTGGCGGTGCCAGCGGGTCGGCGCCAGCGCCAGGGAAATCAGGCGGGCTGCTTGGCTGAGAGCCTGGCAGGGAGCGCCGCGCGGTTGGCTCGGGGATCACGTTGCACCACTGTGGATATTCTAGCTTGGCGTGCCACCTGTGCCCTCCCCTTCGCTCGGCGGCGGGACTCGCAGATGCTTGCAAAGCTCCAGAGGACAACGCGCAGCTTCCAGCTCTCTCTGAAGTCGGACCAACATAACCACAGGTGACTCTGGATCAGCGGGAGCTGGGGAGGGGCGCAGGTTTTTTAAAGCTACCATGAGGCATCTTGTGATTCACAAAACGCCTCCGGCTCTGCTCCGATGACAGGAGCGGTGAGGTGTTACAGCAAATCGCATCAGTAAAAAGCAGCACAGCCCTCGTCGCTCTCGCTCACCCCGTTTCGATTAATTTCCTTTAGCAACAGGTGAGAGAAACTTCTCCAGTTGATTAGCCTTTGGCGTGCGACAAAAAGACTGATTAGCAGGTGAACAGAAATGAAGTTAATCGGAACAGATTTCCCTGCTGCTGGAAGGATCCACCCCCTTCCAACGCAATCAATGGGAACAATTACAGGAGTTCCACGCAGTGACGGTGATGACACAAAGTCAGTCGATGGATAAACTAGCGACAGCTTGCATGGGAACGTTGGCGAGTATGAGCATGAAACATTTCCGTCTGCAGCTGTGCAGACGGCCGAAAGCCTGAGCTGCGGTCTGCGAAGCACTAAACCAGCAGTCAGGATTCTAAAACAACCACCCTTTACGTGCTTTTATAGTCAACAGGCGATGTGAGCACAAGACGAGTAAAAGGGCTCCTGTGAGAGATGGCTCATGTCAAGACGGCATAAAGGAGTTGACAATTTCCAGGCATACAATTTGGGGAGGAAGGGTAATGGCGACGACGCTGATGAAGATGATAACGGGCTTTGAAAGGCAGCGATAGGGAAGCACTCTCCAGCTCCGAGAGATAACTTTAAATCGTCCATAATCACAGGATCTGAGCACGGCCCACAGTCACGAAAAAGACAACCAGCGAACTCGTCCACCTGGATAACAATTTGAGCGCATTACTTAGGCGTAACTACGTATACATCCCCTCGCTTTGTTATGACACACAAACACAAGCAGGGAGAAGGGGGAGGAACTCGACTGCAGCGTGAGGTCCCAGGCCTTGCACATCAATAACGGGCCGAAGGTGAGGTAGATGAAACGCATTACTTTGACCTAAAGAGCTCAGTAATTACATTTGGCATTTTGACAAGTGTTTTGCTGCAGTGAAGGTCAGTCCTGTCAGCACGCTAGATCTATGCTAATCTGCTCAGACGGAGAAGAAAACGAGGAGGCGAGGGGAAGGAAAAGGAAAGGCCCAGATGCAAACCGATGCCCTTGTAAAAGCATCCTAAACCTTTCCTCCACCCATTCATCCGCAACCGGTCCGCTGTAGCAGAAACATGTCAGCTGTCAGCAATGAGTCAAACATTACTTCCTCCTACAAATGCTATTTTAGATATCTCAAACTTCTTGAATAGCTGCTACATTATTGTAAAGAAATGCACAGTCCCCAAGTAAATAAACTGAACTAAACTAGTAAAATGATAACTTTAAATTATAACCCAGCATCTCCTTTAGTCCAGAAACCTGAGAATCACCAAGGGAGGAGGCTGTTTTTACACCTTCAGCGTCAAGTTAGTGAATCATGAAACATGGCTCCTATTCCGAGGAACAGAAGTCCATTTCCTCGCAAATAATCATGTAAAATATTTAAAATCTATTGGAAGATTTTAATGACAATGCAAAGGAATATATAATTAGGCCATTATAACCAGAACTGCAGAAAAATGTTTTGTCGTAAATCCAGAATTGGGATTTAGATGAGTTAATCGTGCAATCGTGCACACGCTGTCATGAACGTCGCCTTGGAGGATTCATCAGAAATAAAAAGTAAAGG
This sequence comes from Mola mola, assembly GCA_001698575.1. Lineage (NCBI taxonomy): Eukaryota > Metazoa > Chordata > Actinopteri > Tetraodontiformes > Molidae > Mola > Mola mola. Next base: position 1,608,325 of record KV751365.1, on the reverse strand, counting down.
GCAAGCAATAACTTCCCAATAAAACACTGGAAGACATCGTCTTTGAAAAAGAGCTAAATTCTGATCCAGTCACTTGTGGCCATTTGTCCAGGGACGGTTCCATTAATTAGCATGTAAATTAATTCAATAGTTTGCCCTCTCCAGGGGGACGATGCCTTTTTAACTTATCCAACTGATAGCGACCTCTCCGCCTGGAAATTATTTACACGTCAACACACAAATCAAACATTAGATGCAACATTGACTCACTGGGCAAGCAGCTATTGTTTCCCTCTAACAAAGGTTAGTTTAAGTCGAGGAGAGGGAAGACGGTCCTGTCCGTGCTCGGAGCGGACAGCTTTATGCACATGTGCAAGTCGCTGCGCCGGGAGTCATCATTAGCATGTATGCAAAAACAAATGCTGGGGGGAAGAGAAAAAGTCGAAGCGGGACGAACAGACGGTGCAGGGACGAGGCCATCTCAGCTGCTCTCCTCCTGCTTTAAGTGCTAATTGAGCTGCCCGCTGTCCTGACCCTGACCCCCGGCCTATTCATGGGCTCCCGTTCTCACGGCCGTGACGCACCACTGGAAGTAGCCTGCGGGTCCCCCCGCCCACCCTCGGCCGGACAATGAGGGTCAGCACCTTGCTGCCCACCATCTTGACATCCACCCCCACATTTGACAATGGCCCCTGGTGGCTCACAATGGTTGGACGCACGTGACAGAAGTGGTAACGTGGCTTCTTAAAATGCGACACCAGGTCTAGCTGGCCTGGCTGCATTAATCGGACCTTTTGGCACCGGGAGGTCGGGTCACCATCTATCCGGTGCAAGGAGGAAAAGAAGGTTTAAACTGGACCCCGGTGAGACTTTGCTCGGAGCAGATTTCATTTTATGTATCAAACCAGAACACTAGACAGCACAGTCGCAGGAAAATCTACTTTTGGTAGCTGTCTTTCATTTAATGGTGTATTACAGTGTATTACAACAGTTCTTAATTAAACCGGAGCCCCAAGGCTCTCTTATTCATGTATCTGCCAAACAAATCAAATCTGGAACAAAATGTGTTGTCATTTTGCCATTTCTCAGATTTTCATTTAAAATTTGTAACTTTTGTTCAATATTTTCAATCCTCATTTTGCACGTTCTACATTATTTATTTCAATTTTCTCATTATTTTCTTTCAGGGAGCCAACTTTCCATATAAGACAGTTCGATTCAACAGCACACACACAAAAATGCCGTCGTCACAACGATTCTTCTTGCGCTACAACAAGTCCAATGTTTAAACATTTCTTTTGCACGCGGGCACATCTCACTGATGTGTTTGTAGAGATTAAATCGAATAAAACTGAATCGCTTTAAACAAACCTGCCAAAAGCGTTTCAGCAAAACACAAAAGTTTGTGAAGGAAGAGACGGATGTCCAACCTCCTCCCGCCGCCACCGAGCAGCTATAAATGATGATAAAACGACGTGATTACAATGGTGGTGTAAAGCTTAATGTTTCAGAAAAGCACTATAAACCCTGGCCGGGGGGGGGGAATAACGTACACTTTGGGATGGATTGATATTCTAGTTGAATATGACAAACGACACTTTAAAGATGGTCCGCCCACACTATTGCACTTTAGCTGAGAGGACGCCATATTTCATTTTGAGCACGTTCTGTCAAATGTTTGCATTAATAACAATCGAGGCTCATCCGTGACCCTGCAGAGCCGATGGGAGCGGCAGGCGGGAAATGAGATCGCCGACAATAGCACTTAAAAACAGGAGAGAAGTCGTTGCATAATCAGCACAACGTGTGTGTGTGTGTGTGGGTGGGTGAGGGCATGGGGTGGCAAGCAATTATCAAGCAAGGATGAGTTGTTGGGGGAAAAAAAACACAGTGAGATACTCATGTCAGCTATTTGGAGAATGCATGTGTGTGTGTGTGTGTGTGTGTGTGTGTGTGTGTGTGCGTGTGTAGATCTGGAATTGAGGCCCAGGGAATATCAGGAAATATTCTCTCCCTCTGTCTCTCTGGACTGACAGCTTGGCTAATGGCAAACATTCCCCCCCTTTTTATTCCCCACTTCATCAACACCCTCATCTCATTATCATGTCACACACACACACACACACACACACACACACACACACACACACAGTCTTTACTGCTGGGTTGCAGTCGGAGTGATTATTACAGAGGCCTGTCTCCTCGTAACAGAACAGGCTGACTCATTTTGATTCGGAGGACTGTAAAAGAGAATCGCTGAAGGAATGTCTCCACCTCATTCAAAGAAAGAAAAAGGTGGGGGATAGAATCACAGAACACCTGACAGTGATCAAGGGTTCGCTCATATTTCCCATCATGGCCCTGGGTGACACAATGCACCATTTGAAACCAAGCATCATCAGTTACTGACAAAGCCAAATCATGTTTCTGTAAACCAAACTAACTGGACCTTGTGCATCAGGATGTGATGCATGGAGCTGAGGTGTTTGCTTACAGATGCTAAAAGAAAGGGTCAGCATATCAGCAGGAGACACCAAAGGATATCTCGTTTGGAAATGACATGGCTCGTGACAAATTACTGGTGAAACCAAGTCAGCGGTAATTTAATTTAGCTTATGTTTTATCGTACACTTAACATGTTAACAAACAAACTTGACAGATGAAGTAATTTTGTTACCGAATCTAACCAAAGTACGACCTTTTCACTTCACTAAATGTGTAGAACATCAGGACTTCTCTTCTATTCAGTTCAAATCAGTGGCTGTGTAATTTTCAGGTTGCATATTAACTTGAGAGGACAGCAAATGCAGACTGGATTTAACGTGGAATTCATCAGAAGTCTGGCCTCAGATCATGAACAGTAACTGTTTGGCTACCTGGGACATTGGCTAATAATTGAAATTTTGGGCTAGGACACCATGGGGCATAAAGTCTAAAGTTTAAACAAACGGAATTTTGGCCAGGGAATGCAGGTTCATGTAATAATGAAGTGGGGCTGTGATCGAAGGGCAGAGTTTCAGTTTTAACTCAAGAGATTCAAAAAAAAATATGGCATTTGCCATTTAGGAATTACAGCCATTTTATGCAGAATACCTCCAGTTTCAGGGGCTTGTAAGTATTCGGACAATTAACTGACAAGCAGTTTAATGGCCAGGTGTGGTTCGTTCCTTCGTTACTTTAAGACTGATGAAGCAGATCAAAGAACAGGAAGGCCAGAAAACATCTAAAAAAAAAAACCCTCCCAAGTTCTGGAATCAGATTCCTTGGACAGATGAAACCAAGACAAACTTGCATCATGATGATGGGAATGATGGGAAAAGAAAAGTGCGGAGAAGGAAAGGAACAGCTCATGATCCAAGGCCCCACACCATGTGTTAAACATGCTGGAGGCAGTGTTATGGGATGGGCATGTATGGCTGCCAAATGAACGGGATCACTGCTCTTTATTGATGATGTGACACATGACAGAGCTGTCAGGATGATTTCTGAGGTGTATAGGGCAAAACTGTCTGCTGTCTGCTCACATTCACCTTAAACATACTGCAAAAGCAACTGAAAGACCTTTTGAAGGCAAAAAAATGTAATAATCTTCAGTGGCCAAATCAGTAACCTGATGTCAACCCAACAGAGCAGCTTTTCAGTTATAAACAAGCAGCAACTGAAGGTGGTTGCAGTGAAAGTCTGGCAAAGCATCTCCAGGGAGGAAATTCAGAATTTGGTTATGTCCATGGGCTCCAGACTTCAGGCAGTCACTGACTGCGAGGATTTTAATCCAAGTATTAAATCTACACTTAGTTTATTAAAAACTACACAAAAACTGTCAAGCCCTTGAAAATGGCTGTCATTCCTAATCGGTAAATGACATATTTAACCTCTTAAATCAAAGCTGAAAGTCTGCACTTCGGCCGTTGATCACATTGGATTGTTTTATTTCAAATTCATTATGGTGTATAGAAGCAAAATGATAGCTGTCAATGTCCAAGTACTTCTGGACCTAACTGTATATCTGCTTGTTCCTCTTCTTGTATATACTATATATATATAGACTTCCAGATCAAGCCCTCATTTACAATGATGTTGAGTTACAAATTAAATACAAATGTAGATACAATTAAGACAATGTGGGTTTAAATAAATATATAAGATATGAACAAATCAGTTAAAACAAGTACAAGTTGATAAAAATGTTGTCATTGATTTGAATTCACCAAATTATATCAAAGAGTTACACATATTTTGGGTATAAAGGGTATAAAAATAGATGGGCCGAGCTCTGTAGTATCCAGTCATGCAGTATGGTTAGATATGTTCAAGGGGACACTGATGTTAAATATGGTGGCAGCTTCCCAATGATGGCTTTATAAATAAACAGTAGTCAGCCCTGTCTTACAGACAATGAGGGCCACCCAACTTTATCATATAAAATAAAAGGTGTATTTGGTATTAAACCATCACCTGTGATACACCTTAGAGCAGAGTGGCAGACAGCATCTACTCTAGAGGCAGAGGCCTACAAATCACATCACCATAACCCAGAACACAGCGGAAAACAGTTTAAATGATCCTTTTTCAAAACTGAATTGGAAAGCGACACTGATTTCTCTATGAAAAGCCATTTTTGTGTGTGAAGTTGTTGACAAGAGCGTCTATATTAAATCTGAAATAGTCGATCATCTAACCAGACATCGAGATCTTTACTGTTTATTCTGTGACAAGTAATATCGCTTTCTCTAGTAAAATGAATTAAATCAATTTAGCTTTATATTTGTTAAAAAACAGATTTTTAAGAACAGCTTGGAGAGCATTATTAGAAGAGGCAATCTTTCACAGCCAGGAGTATCTGAAATACAATATTCTGTTATCTGCATTAAAAAAAGAACGGCCTAAAATGGAACCCCGTGGAACACCCAAGACTTTAATGAAGTAAAAACAATATGGTTCCGACGTGTCTTTTTAGTGCTAGCCTGTTTTCAGGCACACACCCAACTTTCCAAACAGAAATCCTGGCACCAAAAACTGAACCCAAAGGCACTAAAAGCTTGCCATGACGGGCACGTTGGGTAGGAAAAAGAACATACTGGCAGACACACCCGGAGACAAAAAAAAAAATAAATGAAACTCCTGTGTCTCAGTTTTGAAAAACGTTTATCTGAGGCCTCAGGTGCACCAGCAGGCCAATGATAATGGCCCGTCTTTTTCTCTGTCGTTCTAAAAAGAACATTACTCGGCTTGGGAAAACCTACCAGCCACGTTGGCCACATCTGCGGTGCTCACGTTCTGACTGTTCGGGCTCACTTTGAAGGTCACAGCGGGACCCACCACCCTGTAAAACAAACACACACACTTTAAGAATCTTCAAAAAGACACCCTTTTGGTGGCAAGGTGTTGTTTTTCAGACAGAGCGAGAAAAGGAGTTGTGCCCATTAAAGCTCAGCCATATGTAGTGGTGCAGAAAAAAAACAAAGCTTTCTCCTGTGGCGGTCCTTTAGGCTCTTGCAATCCCCATCACCACAGCGAGATAACCTCTTGAATCCTAATGCAAGGTGCCCAGCGGCATTTAAGCGCGCGAGCGAATGAAGAGCTGGGGGTCGGGGATGAGTCGACTTTCGGTCACCGGCAAGGGGCTCTCAGATGAGCCAATGCAGCCTGGTCTATGTCGCATTTACATTTTGATTCGACGTAGGGTGATTGGAAACCTATTGTCCTGATGGATGTAAATTGAGGGTGACAGAGACTGGAGCAGAGAGGGAAGACAGAAAAAGAACGGAGGGTTTTTTTGGGGTTTTTTTTTTTTTTTGGTGTCTTAGTCAGACCCCCGGCCGGCGTTCATCCAACATTCATGGCAATAAAGCAGCTTGAATTGAAACATCGGAGGAGTGATGGAGAGGAGCTGGGTGGTCAGAAGCAGTGCGGAGTCTCGCAATGTGATTAACCTTTTGTTTTTTCCTGCTTCTAATTCAGGCAAAAGGCCCAGCAGGAAGATATATTAGCAGTTTCCCCTGTGGGAGGGATTGTGCACCACTATGGGATGTGACTGCTACTGTAACACTATTATAAAATATGGTGACATCATTAATGAAGCACGTCCTCTCCTGAATGCATTCAAGATGCTTTCAGGGGTTTAAAAAGTGTTCTTTTTTAAAGGCTGATGGTTTAAATTGATGCACTTTAGCGGTGGGTCTTGAGTTTTGTGCAGCCTCAGTTACAATTATTAACAATTAATTGTAACCGTCAAAAAAACCCTAAACCCAAAATCACAAGCTTTTGCCCCCCGTTTAGTGCTATTTATCCATCTTACTATGCTGTGAGTCGCTCCGTTTTGCAGCTATCAGTCTTATCTGCGGTATAATGGAACTAGATGGCACTTCGGTTCGGGTGCTCAAAGCGCCAAAAAAATACGTTCGGCAACTGTTGAGCTAAACCATTTTGGTTTCCTGGGACATTAACAAACCCACTGGTTTCTCTCATGCCCCTTACCATTAAATCAGCTCAGTTGATGCCTCCCTTTTCAGCTTTTAAAAACACAGCTTTACAAAGTAGCCTTAGGATAATGCCAACTCAAGTATTTTATGTCTATGATTTTATGTCTCATGTTTCTGATCTTGTAATTCATTGATTTTATTTTCTCCGTTTAATCTTCCATGTCTCATTTTTTTAAAACCACTGTATATTGTACAATATTGTACATTTCGAAGCACCTTAGAACTCTGGTTTGAAATATGCTTTAGAAATAAATGTCATTATTAATAGTAGTAATAGTTTTAGTAGCACTAGAGGTAGTTTCTTTTGGTTAGAGTGGGACATGCAGTAACCGTGAGGGAAGTTTAAATAAATCCTTGTTCTATACTGATAGATGTTAGTCTCTTTCCAGAAATCAGGACCTGATTATTATTATTATTAGTTATTACTGTTTTCGCCTCGGAATGACTTAGACATTCTTGCTGCTCTAGCCCTTAGATACGGCCTCGTCATCAGCTGCGTAGCTGAATTCGCTACGCAATACCGATGGACAGCAGGCTCAGCCTAAGGAAGGACTCCACAGATGTAGGCCGTGTCATCAACTTCACAAGATCCGTAACTTGTGCAGACATGTTAATTTTGTTTTGCAAATAAAGTCAAATTATCTTATGCAAATACATTTCCAAAAAATGGTTTCTGTCACTTTTCTCATCGTTTGGTTTTAATTAGTTATTTGATGCTGTAAAAAGAGGGTGAAACGTCATGATTGACGGCTGGGTTCCGCTTGTGACTGGGCAGGTGGGTGTATGGGCGGGAACTCGACACTGCAGACCCTGGTTCCGAATGACCAGCAGAGGATGGCAGTGCTAGACATTCACAGATGAAGTGGTGACATATTGACATATTGTCCACCTTCCTTTATATCGATGGTGCAGAGGGAAGCATCTAGTCAAGGGGCGAGAGGCTCGTGCTCAGGATGACTGGGTGTAAACTTCATGCTGCCACTACCACTGAGCCGAGTAGCGCTAGCCAACCTAATTAGCTAGTCTTTCATCCATGTGTCCTTCTGTGCGGAGGTAAACAAAGAAAATAGTTCTTCATCATACATATCCAAACCCCTGGGTAACAGCACAAATGCGGATTATGATACCTTTTTTTGGTAAGTGTTTCATCTTCTAAATCGTCAATCGATTCAAGATCTCTTCCTATTTTAGTGACACGTTAAGCAACATCCTTTTTCCAATCTTTGGATTAACTTGTGTCAGACATGAAATTGTTGCTGTGGCTTTTTAAATTGGGTTTGTTTGGCCCTGAGGTCAGCGGATCAAAGAGAAACATGACCGGCACCAAACTCTCAGAGAAATGTTTAACTGTGCTAACATTTAGGGTGCGAATACAAAGTAATTAGATGGGGTCAAAATTTATCCTTTCCGAAGGGGAACTAACAGCTTTCCATCCTGTAGCTTTTGTTATGAATTCAGTGGGTCTCCTCTACAAGCTGCCGTCCACACAATATCTCTCAAACATTAAATGAGTAGCCACAAAATGACAAAAAGAGCCCGTCTTGCTCCGGCTCGTTTTTCTGGCCATTATTTCTCCTCCGAGGAACGAGGCCGATATATTCGTCACATCGGTGAAGTGATTCATCAGCCGGTGCAGCCGTAGACTGCATGCGTGATGAAAAAGAAAGGAGCAAAGAAATCACTCATGTTGAGTCGATCGCGTATCCGTCAGCCTCCCACACAAAGACAACAACCCTGTAAACAACCTTGTCGTTCACCAAGTCTGTGATTTTGACGTTTTCAAATGTATAATTTATCAATCTGACATATACAGAGTTTATTCTTGACAAAAAGGAGCAACACAGTCTTTTAGTCTCATTTCACGGCATCTAAACTTTAAGTTTGAGACAATGAAGTCAGGCGACGTTCTTCATCTGACCCTCGCTGTATTAGTCACGTGAGCTTTGTTCACGGTTCGGGTAAACAAAGGCAAAAAATAAAACTACTTAAGTGTTAAAATCACTTTAGTTATATTACATACAGGAGTTAAAAAATTTGCATTACTTCATTTAAAGGCCACAACAGTCAACAGGCCACCCTTTTTCTTTGTGACTAAATTAGCTAAGAACTGGCATTAAATGCCCTATTTAAGGCAAACAATGCATAACATGCAGCATGAAGACAGTGGGATATTAGTCAAACGCCATTCAGTGAGTGGCAGAAGTCACCTGATCTCCTGAAACACAAATAAAAGTGTAACTACGTGCACGTCCAGGAGTTTAACCACGAGGTGGCGAAATCCTCACTGCTGTAATTACAGCCCGACTGATCCATCGCTTGGCTGATATTATCAGGCAATACTGTCCAGATGTTTCACAGAGAGATTATTATTGGCATCTGTGTTATCGATATGAGCTGATATCCTAAAATCTTCTGAAGAAAAAGATACTTGGGATGTTTAACATTTATTACAGTTCCAGTGAAGGTCACCGTTTCAGTGCACTGCTGCCGATTAAGACACTAAAAGTTCATTGTTAACCTGTCAATTATTCTGCCTCCTTTGCATAACTTGATTGCGAACGTTTGATAACCTCATTTAAGGATCATTGCAAAACATTTGCACACATCGGCCATCAAATTATTCATACTAGAATTTTTATGCTATGATATAAAATTGCATATCATTTTTTTTCCCATGAATAAAACTGCACTTTCACGATGTTACATTCCTTTCAGTTTAGTTTTTTAATTAATCAATCACGCATCATGAAAACTGAGTGTATGGTTAAAAAAAAAAAAAACACGATGCAGATGATGATGAGAATAAAATGATAAAACACAATGTTGAAAATATAAATAAGTAGAAGTAAAAGTGAAGAGCCAAAACAAACTTTGAATGAATGATATAATCGTAACAGGAAGTTTTTCACAAGGTGAACCTTTAATCCTCCTGGGGTTTAAACTCAGAGCCACTCTGTGTCTTGAAAAGAAGCAGAAACTCCAGTCATGAGAAGCTATAAGCGGAACGGATATATGATATTTTTATTTCTCTAAGAGCAAAAAAAGAAAAAGGCTCAAAATCTCTGCAACTAGCACAAAGAACTTCCGGAAATCTCCATTTGATCAAATTTAGGACCGTGTGCTAAAAGTCAAATCTGCCCAAAATAAATACAAAGAATTGTTTTTACTTTACTCAACTTATTTCATGTATTTTTATGATCTAAAAGCCATTTATTTCTATACTTCCAGATATAAAATTCACTTTGAATCAACAACAACAGAGTGGAAATTTCAATATTTTCATAAAATGAGGGTTTTTAAAAGCTTAATGAAGTTTTTTGCCTCGGCCGATTGTGGATCTGCGGACTGAATAAGATTGTGTGAAGCCCTCCTTCCTCTGCCCTTATCAGTCCCCTCATCTTCCTCACATGGAGCCAATCCAGGCTCGCTCTCTCCTCCTAGTGGCGGCTCTTTGATATGAGCCTTCAGCTCAGGCGCAGACATTACATCACTTCAACCCTCCTGTCTCAAATAAATAAATAAAAGAAAGCACCCAGTCTACACTCAGTGGCGCTTACGCAACGGCCATCTCTATTCGGCGTCCAGCCGCAGTCAAAGGCTCGGTGAAGCCGCCCAAATCAACCCCTCCCTTTTACTACCGGGCCACCGCCGCAGCTACAAACACTCCCAAGGCCATTTTGCTGAAAGCGCTCACCGTCGGTATTATCTAATCCATATCGAATTGTTCCAAATGATTCGTCCGGGCGTGAGTCACCCTCCACGCTGGCTTCTGTGTGTAGGCTCACTTTTGTGATTCATTTGGTTGTGGAAGTTTTGCCGCAGGCTCGCCATCAGGAAGGGAGCGGCGGAGGGTTCGCAGGTCGACTAATTCTTCCTTCCCGGACTTTTCTGTGGTTGCTAACGTTAGATTAATGTTGTGATACTGTTTGAGGTGTAAGGTGGCTGTCTGGCAGAGTGGGGGAGGGGCGGCAGTGGTTTAGCTGAAGGGACGCAAATATTCATTTCTGTTCAGTTACAGTCAATTCAACCTGCTAAACCTCACAAAAGTCAAGATTTTCCATCCGACGTTGTAAACCAGTGATGCAATGTGACTATGGTACTTGTACTTAAGTATCTCCACTTTCTGCTGCTTCATACTTCCACTCATCACATTTTGGAGGTAAATACTGTTCTGTTAATAGCGCGGTAAATTTACTGTCAGACAAATTACTTTTTGATATTTAGCTACAGTTAATATCAGATACCGTAAGACTTTTACCCACGTGTTCATGTATATGCTGCTTTCATTTAGATGACTTTGACGCTTGACAAAGACGTATTTTAGTCAAATATCTTTTACTCACGTATGACTTTTGGGTACATAAACACAAAAATGTTCATGAATGTCAAAATGAAAAAAAACTAAATTATGTTCACTTGACTATTTAGCTGTTTACAATAACTTTTTTAAGTTAAGTGGGCAAATTGGGATTTACAGTGTAACAATTTGTCTCAATTGTCCATTTTTTGAGAATTGTAGACGTGACATTTTTGCAGCTACCAGAACAAACGTTCCCTATCAACCGTCCAATGATATTTGTCTGGTCTTGTTTTCCTAAAAATCTAAACTTTTGAAGATTTACATCTCACTTTCTAATGTTTTAAAAGCTATTCACAGATATCATTTATTTAATTGGTGACTATTACTGAGTGTTACTGAGACCTGCTGGATAACTGATTTTCCTTTTCTTTGTGCTGAAAGTCACGTTGAGGCGATGTGAAGCTGTCCAACCGGCGCTCTAAGAGCCTGACTCTGTCCTTCGTGTTGAATAAAGCACATCTGATGATCAATGGTGCTGATAATACACCGAGTTCTCTCCATTACAGCAGGGCTGAGTGCTACAGCCTTATAATGACAACAAAAACAATCATAAAAGACCACAACAAATGACTGATTCCGTCTGTAGTGACCCACGTCAACACAGCACACTAACCAACGTGAAACGTGTATGTTGAGCCTCTCTCTCCGCACATGGGATTTATGACAATATTTCTCCTGGAAACACAAAATCTGCCAGTTTTAAATCTGTAATTGCATTATTTACAAAGCAGAAACTTAAATATTTCTCTTGTGAACTCCATAAAGCTTCAGCCAGATCATTTTTCTACACTGGATCTGAGGACAGAAAAACAAAAGCTGTTGGCGGCGTTGAGGAGCAGGACAGTAAAAGCCAGAGGCATGCTGGGTAAATCAGGAGTGTCAGCGGGCTCGGTGTCAGTGTAAAGCTTTTGTCTCTGCGTCTACTTAATCTGGTGGAGGTGACTGCCGTTGCCACAGCGCTGAGGAGTGGGGCGGCGCGGGAAAATAAGCGTGGCGCCTCTGACAAATTGTCAAGGCGGCTCCCCCTGCTGGGCTTTCACTGTGCTCGCAACAAAAGAGACCCCTGGCTCTCTCTCTCGCTGTCTGTATCTGTCGCTCTCCCGCTTTCTCTGCCTCCGATCCATCACCCTCACAGTGTATAACGCCCTCCTTTCATTCCCAGAATAGAGGGAACAAAGACAAAAGGTGCATTAGAACAGGAGAACAGAGCGGGCCACCCAGGGGCTCAATACAGCGGCCGAACTGTATGCGTGTGTGTGACGGTATGTACGAGTGTGTGTGTGTGTGTGTCATAAATGCATGAATGTACACTTGAATTCCTTCTTCTTTGCTTCACATTTCACTTCAAGTCGAGCTTACTTCGATTTGGAAGCGTCTTTATCGAC